>SEYY01010629.1:27500-40000 GCA_009176605.1 Armadillidium nasatum
CGAGAAGGTCACAGAGAGAAAGATAGATTCCGAAAGAGAGAAGTTTGGAAATCAAAGCTTTCTGCCAGACTCTATCGAAAGCCTTCGATATGTCTAGGGCCACAACAAAAGTTTACCTAAATGCCGAAGAGCGGAGGACCAAGAGTCAGAGAGAAGGGAAAGAAGATCACGAGTAGAGCGTTTCTTACGAAAGCCATACTGGCGATCAGAGATAAGATTAGAAGAATATATATATATTAATATATATATATATATATATATATATATATATATATATATATATATATATATATATATATATATATATACATAGCACCCTGAATCAATGGGGGAATTCGCTGAATCTGTAGGACCAGTCTCGAGATTTCTGCGTGTTTTTTATTCTCAAAATTTCTCTCATCTTTTTGCTTCTGTCGTTTTTCTTGATTTTTTAACCATGGCCAAGGTGAAACGTTGTTACCGTAAATCTATGATATATATATATATATATATATATATATATATATATATATATATATATATATATATATATATATATATATATATATATATATATATATATATATATATATATATATACATATAAAAAAACTCCAGAAGTGTATTCTACACCTAAAGGTATGACTGAAAAACCGTAATCCAATTTTTGTTTGTTTTCGAAATACAGCATTATAAAAGTTTGAATTTGAACCACCAATCATGCAGACTAGCATATGAATTATTATTTTGCGTGACAACCGTAATAAAAGTGATAAACAATGCTAGACATCTATTCTAATCTACAATATGTGAATATGTATATTTATGGGAATATGCTTGCAATGGTAATGCTACAGATGCGGTTGAAGATTATTGTCAACGTATTCCACATCGCACAATTCCGGATTAAAACGTATTTTTCAAAACTTTCAACTCCATGTGAAACTGGTAGATTTTCTAGTTCGCACATCGCATTTAAAAATACCCGTAAATAGTATGTAAACGATGTAGAAGGCATACTGGGCTTAGTGGAACAGAGCCAGACTACTAACTTACGAAAAATTGAGGCTCAAATTGAAATTCCTTAATTAATAGTGATCCGCCCATTGCACGAACAGAGCTTATATCCATACTACCTACAGCGTGTACAGCACCTACTCGTACAACCTGGAGACTATGCTAAACTAATGCAATTTTGCCGATGGATACACTCCCTGAGTTTAGTGCGTTCTTCCTGACTCAACTGTATATTATATATTTATATATATATATATATATATATATTTTATATATATATATATATATATATATATATATATATATATATATATATATATATATATATATATATATATATATATATATATATATTATATATATATATATATATATATATATATATATATATATATATATATATATATATATATATATATATATATATATATATATATATATATATATATATATATATATATATATATATATATATATATATATATATATATTATATATATATATATATATATATATATATATATATATATATATATATATATATATATATATATATATATATATATATATATACCTATTAGTGAAGAAGCTAAATATTAAATAAATTAATCAAGAACTAAAAATTTTTCATCATGATTTTCCTTATTGCTTTTATAAATACTAATTTTACTGCCTATAAGTTTCTACTCTATTCATAGGTCTAGACTGACCCATTTCAAAAGACAACCAAAATCTTTCTTCATCAACTGATGAGGTAGGTTTCTATTGTACATAGTTTTTTTTTTTTTTTTTTAAATTTTCTTTTAAATTGCCAGCACAGCCACATCAGAAACAGTACTTTTAATATCTGCAGAAAATACACAGTATAAGGAATATGTGGAAGAAATTTTATTTTGTATTTCAAAATGAATATTATACTTTTCGGGATATATTTTTTTAAATACATTCCAAGCTATTAGAGGGTCAGGCAGGAAAAAGGGGATATTAATTTTTGATAGACTATATATTTTATAAATATGTGAATTTTAAAATTGGCAAACGTCTTTCGCATGTATTTGAATTGAAAATTTTATATTTGCTATATCATTTGGCATTACTTTGAGAAATCCCCCTCTCACTCGCACTCATTATGCTCACTCACTCTCTTCTTTATAACATATTGAAATAATTCTCAAAATGGAGAAAAGCGAGTGCTAAAAGGAAGAGATGAGAAGAGAGAGAAAGAGAAAAAGCGAGATTACTTAATCGTGAGGCAAAGCAGTGGTGCCATATATGAAATCTGTATTCAAAATGGAGAAAGAAGACTTATCGACGTGTCAAATTTAAAATTCACATATTAAGGATTACTGTTGGTTTCTATCTGAAAATAATAAATCGTTTTATGTCTTTGATACGAAAATAAATTTATGCGTATTAATACCTTAAATATTAATGCAGTAATGAAAAAATTCATACAAGACCAAATCTATAAAAAACAAAAAACCACAAACTAAAAATCCTTAATCTTATATATATATATATATATATATATATATATATATATATATATATATATATATATATATATATATATATATATATATATATATATATATATATATATATATAATATATATATATATATATATATATATATATATATATATATATATATATATATATATATATATATATATATATATATATATATATATATATATATATATATAATTATCTTCATTGAGCATAAATACCTGAAAAGTAACACTTGGCACCACTTGGAAACTTGCTCTAATTTTAAGTTCAAAATTATCTTTATCATGAATTGGCAAACGATGATCTAAGAGAGAAGAACTTTCTGCATCAGAAATTAAACCTTTTTCTGTGTATTCGAGTGGACAGATCTGAAATGAATATACTTTTCTTAATTAATGAGAAAGAATATGAAACTATTGTCATGGAAGAAATTTTGAAAAATTGCGTCAAATATTAAATAAGAGTATAAAAGTTTGTAAAGTTTCAGGGGAGAGAGAGAGAGAGAGAGAGAGAGAGAGAGAGAGAGAGAGAGAGAGAGAGAGAGAGAGAGAGAGAGAGAGAGAGAGAGAGAGAGAGGAGAGAGAGAGAGAGAGAGAGAGAGAGAGAGAGAGAGAGAGAGAGAGAGAGAGAGATGCTTAATTGTAAAGTTTCTTAATTGCTTAATTGTAATACACGAGCCATGTGGTTTTAATGCTACATATATATATATATATATTATATATATATATATATATATATATATATATATATATATATATATATATATATATATATATATATATATATATATATATATATATATATATATATATATATATATATATATATATATATATATATATATATATATATATATATATATATATATATATATATATATATATATATATATATATATATATATATATATATATATATATATATATATATATATATATATATATATATATATATATATATATATATATATATATATATATATATATATATATATATATATATATATATATATATATATATATATATATATATATATATATATATATATATATATATATACTTAAAATTTCTTTGACCTCGGTTCTCTCTAAAGTTTTCGAATCTATCCTTAAGAGGGAGATTTTGGAAACATCTCAATTCTTCTAATCTTATCTCTGATCGCCAGTATGGTTTTTGCAAGAAACGCTACTGGTGATCTTCTTTCCCTTCTTCTCTGTCTCTTGGTCCTCCGCTCTTCGGCATTTAGGTGGATCTTTCGCTGTGGCCCTAGACGATATAGAAAGCTTTTGATAGAGTCTGACACAAAGCTACGATTTCTAAATTTCCAACTTTCGGTATCTATCGTTCCCTCTGATTTCCTTTTCGGAAGTTCTATGGCAGCTGTTGTAGATGGCCACCGTTTTTCCTTTAAACCTATTAAAAATTGCGTTCCTCAGGGTTCTATTCTATCCCCAACACTTTTTCTAATTTTCATTAATGATCTTCTTTCTATCACTTCATCTCCTATCCACTCCTATGCTGATGACTCCACCTTCATTACTCATTCCAGTTTGAAAAATGCTCCTCCAAACAGCAGTTAATAGACACAGGATAACCTTGGAGCAACTAACCTCTGATGTTTCACGTATTTCAAATTGGGGCAGAGAAAACATGGCAGTTTTCAATGCCTCACAAATTCAGTTTTTCTCCATCTCTGTACTCGACACAACTATAAATATCTTCTTCGAAAAACACACAACTAAAACACTGATCTGTTCTTAATATTTTCGGCTTTTTTTTTTTTTCTCGTGATCTTTTTAGGAAAGATCACATTACTTCTCTTTCTAAACAAGCTTCCAAGAGGTTGGGTGTTCTAGAGAGCCTTTAGAATTTCTTCACGCGACTTTGGAAGCTTTTTAGAAAGAGAAGTAATTGTGATCTTTCCTAAAAAGATCACGAGAAAAAAAAAAAAAGCCGAAAATATTAAGAACAGATCAGGTTTTAGTTGTGTGTTTTCGAAGAAGATATTATAGTTGTGTCGAGTACAGAGATGGAGAAACTGAATTTTGAGGCATTGAAAACTGCCATGTTTTCTCTGCCCCAATTTGAAATACGTGAAACATCAGAGGTTAGTTGCTCCAAGGTTATCCTGTGTCTATTAACTGCTGTTTGGAGGAGCATTTTTCAAACTGGAATGAGTAATGAAGGTGGAGTCATCAGCATAGGAGTGGATAGGAGATGAAGTGATAGAAAGAAGATCATTAATGAAAATTAGAAAAGTGTTGGGGATAGAATAGAACCCTGAGGAACGCAATTTTTAATAGGTTTAAAGGAAAAACGGTGGCCATCTACAACAGCTGCCATAGAACTTCGAAAGGGAAATCAGAGAGAACGATAGATACCGAAAGTTGGAAATTTAGAAATCGTAAGCTTTGTGTCAGACTCTATCAAAAGCTTTCTATATGTCTAGGGCCACAGCGAAAGATCCACCTAAATGCCGAAGAGCGGAGGACCAAGAGACAGAGAGAAGGGAAAGAAGATCACCAGTAGAACGTTTCTTGCAAAAACCATACTGGCGATCAGAGATAAGATTAGAAGAATTGAGATGTTTCCAAATCTCCCTCTTAAGGATAGATTCGAAAACTTTAGAGAGAACGAGGTCAAAGAAATTTTAAGTATATATATATATATATATATATATATATATATATATATATATATATATATATATATATATTATATATATATATATATATATATATATATATATATATATATATATATAATATATATATATATATATATATATATATATATATATATATATATATATATATATATATATATATATATATATATATATATATATATATATATATATATATATATATATATATATATATATATATATATATATATATATATATATATATATATATATATATATATATATATATATATATATATATATATATATATTATATATATATATATATATATATATATATATATATATATATATATATATATATATATATGTATATATATATAGCATTAAAACCACATGGCTCGTGTATTACAATTAAGCAATTAAGAAACTTTACAATTAAGCACTCTCTCTCTCTCTCTCTCTCTCTCTCTCTCTCTCTCTCTCTCTCTCTCTCTCTCTCTCTCTCTCTCTCTCTCTCTCTCTCTCTCTCTCTCTCTCTCTCTCTCTCTCTCTCTCTCTCTCTCTCTCTCTCTCTCTCTCTCTCTCCCTGAAACTTTACAAACTTTTATACTCTTATTTAATATTTGACGCAATTTTTCAAAATTTCTTCCATGACAATAGTTTCATATTCTTTCTCATTAATTAAGAAAAGTATATTCATTTCAGATCTGTCCACTCGAATACACAGAAAAAGGTTTAATTTCTGATGCAGAAAGTTCTTCTCTCTTAGATCATCGTTTGCCAATTCATGATAAAGATAATTTTGAACTTAAAATTAGAGCAAGTTTCCAAGTGGTGCCAAGTGTTACTTTTCAGGTATTTATGCTCAATGAAGATTGCTTATATATATATATATATATATTATATATATATATATATATATATATATATATATATATATATATATATATATATATATATATATATATATATATATATATATATATATATATATATATATATATATATATATATATATATATATATATATATATATATATATATATATATATATATATATATATATATATATATATATATATATATATATATACTATATATATATATAAGATTAAGGATTTTTAGTTTGTGGTTTTTTGTTTTTTATAGATTTGGTCTTGTATGAATTTTTTCATTACTGCATTAATATTTAAGGTATTAATACGCATAAATTTATTTTCGTATCAAAGACATAAAACGATTTATTATTTTCAGATAGAAACCAACAGTAATCCTTAATATGTGAATTTTAAATTTGACACGTCGATAAGTCTTCTTTCTCCATTTTGAATACAGATTTCATATATGGCACCACTGCTTTGCCTCACGATTAAGTAATCTCGCTTTTCTCTTTCTCTCTCTTCTCATCTCTTCCTTTTAGCACTCGCTTTTCTCCATTTTGAGAATTATTTCAATATGTTATAAAGAAGAGAGTGAGTGAGCATAATGAGTGCGAGTGAGAGGGGGATTTCTCAAAGTAATGCCAAATGATATAGCAAATATAAAATTTTCAATTCAAATACATGCGAAAGACGTTTGCCAATTTTAAAATTCACATATTTATAAAATATATAGTCTATCAAAAATTAATATCCCCTTTTTCCTGCCTGACCCTCTAATAGCTTGGAATGTATTTAAAAAAATATATCCCGAAAAGTATAATATTCATTTTGAAATACAAAATAAAATTTCTTCCACATATTCCTTATACTGTGTATTTTCTGCAGATATTAAAAGTACTGTTTCTGATGTGGCTGTGCTGGCAATTTAAAAGAAAATTTAAAAAAAAAAAAAAAACTATGTACAATAGAAACCTACCTCATCAGTTGATGAAGAAAGATTTTGGTTGTCTTTTGAAATGGGTCAGTCTAGACCTATGAATAGAGTAGAAACTTATAGGCAGTAAAATTAGTATTTATAAAAGCAATAAGGAAAATCATGATGAAAAATTTTTAGTTCTTGATTAATTTATTTAATATTTAGCTTCTTCACTAATAGGAAAATTATAAATATATATATATATATATATATATATATATATATATATAATATATATATATATATATATATATATATATATATATATATATATATATATATATATATATATATATATATATATATATATATATATATATATATATATATTATATATATATATATATATATATATATATATATATATATATATATATATATATATATATATATATATATATATATATATATATATATATATATATATATATATATATTATATATATATATATATATATATATATATATATATATATATATATATATATATATATATATATATACAGTTGAGTCAGGAAGAACGCACTAAACTCAGGGAGTGTATCCATCGGCAAAATTGCATTAGTTTAGCATAGTCTCCAGGTTGTACGAGTAGGTGCTGTACACGCTGTAGGTAGTATGGATATAAGCTCTGTTCGTGCAATGGGCGGATCACTATTAATTAAGGAATTTCAATTTGAGCCTCAATTTTTCGTAAGTTAGTAGTCTGGCTCTGTTCCACTAAGCCCAGTATGCCTTCTACATCGTTTACATACTATTTACGGGTATTTTTAAATGCGATGTGCGAACTAGAAAATCTACCAGTTTCACATGGAGTTGAAAGTTTTGAAAAATACGTTTTAATCCGGAATTGTGCGATGTGGAATACGTTGACAATAATCTTCAACCGCATCTGTAGCATTACCATTGCAAGCATATTCCCATAAATATACATATTCACATATTGTAGATTAGAATAGATGTCTAGCATTGTTTATCACTTTTATTACGGTTGTCACGCAAAATAATAATTCATATGCTAGTCTGCATGATTGGTGGTTCAAATTCAAACTTTTATAATGCTGTATTTCGAAAACAAACAAAAATTGGATTACGGTTTTTCAGTCATACCTTTAGGTGTAGAATACACTTCTGGAGTTTTTGGTTATATATATAATATATATATATATATATATATATATATATATATATATATATTATATATATATATATATATATATATATATATATATATATATATATATATATATATATATATATCATAGATTTACGGTAACAACGTTTCACCTTGGCCATGGTTAAAAATCAAGAAAAACGACAGAAGCAAAAAGATGAGAGAAAATTTTGAGAATAAAAAACACGCAGAAATCTCGAGACTGGTCCTACAGATTCAGCGAAATTCCCCCATTGATTCAGGTGTGCTATGTATATATATATATATATATATATATATATATATATATATATATATATATATATATATATATATATATATATATATATATATATATATATTCTTCTAATCTTATCTCTGATCGCCAGTATGGCTTTCGTATGAAACGCTCTATTCGTGATCTTCTTTCCCTTCTCTCTGACTCTTGGTCCTCCGCTCTTCGGCATTTAGGTAAACTTTTGTTGTGGCCCTAGACATATCGAAGGCTTTCGATAGAGTCTGGCAGAAAGCTTTGATTTCCAAACTTCTCTCTTTCGGAATCTATCTTTCTCTCTGTGACCTTCTCGCTGACTTCCTTTCTGGTCGTTCTACAGCAGCTGTTGTAGACGGCCACCGTTCATCCTATAAATCTATAAATAATGGTGTTCCTCAAGGATCTGTCCTATCCCCAACACTTTTTCTGCTTTTCATCAATGACCTTCTCTCTATTACTTCATCTCCTATCCACTCCTATGCTGATGACTCCACCCTTCATTACTCTTTTCATTTTGAAAGGCGCCCCTCCCAGCAACAGTTAATAGAAGCAAGGAGGGTGGCCTTGGAGCAACTAACCTCTGATCTATCTCTCATTTCAAATTGGGGCAGAGAAAACATGGTTGTTTTCAATGCCTCAAAAACTCAATTCCTCCATCTCTCTACTCGCCACAATCTTCCACACAACTACGATATCTTCTTCGAAAACACGCAGCTCAAACCTTCATCTCTCCTTAATATTCTAGGTGTTTCTTTTTCTCGTGATCTTTCTTGGAAAGATCACATTCCTCTCTTTTCTAAACAAGCTTCTAAGAGGTTGGGTGTTCTGAGGCGCCTTCAGTATTTCTTCACGCCACCCCAGTTGCTTGATCTGTATAGGGGTGTTGTTCGCCCTTGTATGGAGTATGCGTCACACATCTAGGGTGGTTCCACTCATACAGCTCTCCTGGAAAAGGTGGAGTCTAGAGCTTTTCGCCTTATCAACTCTCTTGCTCTCACTAATTCTCTCCAATCTCTTTCTGCCCGTCGAAATGTTGCGTCACTCTCTCTTTACTATCACTATTACAATGGACACTGCTCTTCTGAACTCTCTCGTCGCATACCTCCTCTACTGAGAAGGGTTCATGCGACTCGTCTTTCTACACAGTCTCATCCTTTCTCTGTCCAACTCTCTAACCCCAGACTTAACCGCTGTGCTCAATCTTACATGTACTCTACTGGTAAAGTCTGGAACACACTTCCTTCATCTATTTTCCCAATTTCCTATGACTTAGCCACCTTCAAACGCCGTGTATCAGGTCATGTCGGCCTTTAATTAGACAATGTTCCCGACTTTCACCCTTACTCTGGTGGAATATTAGTAGGCTTCTGGCCTTTGCCCACCAGAGGTGAAATGAAAAAAAAAAAAAAAAAAAAAAAACTATATATATATATATATATATATATATATATATATATATATATATATATATATATATATATATATATATATATATATATTATTAATATATTATTATATTATTATATTTTTATTATTATTATTATTATTATTATTATTATTATTATTATTATTATTTATTATTATTTTATTATTATTATTATTATTATTACTTAAAACTGAAAGGATCAGCATTGAAAGTAATGAGCTCTTGGAGAGAGACTTTTAAGAGCGGATGGAGTAAGACGTTGGTCCCACTGACAAGGTGAAAATCCTATCTGGAAGAAGATAAAAAATAAGGTATATATATATATATATATATATATATATATATATATATATATATATATATATATATATATATATATATATAATATATATATATATATATATATATTAATTTTCATTTTTAAATAAGGTGTTCCCTATCATAAGATTTTCTCCAAAAATTTTAACTTGATTTGAATTTAATTTATAAAGTTGTTCTGTTAGGTTAGATGCAAATTCTCCTTAGGTTTCACCAGGAAACATTGTGAAAATAATATTCAGTGAAATAAACACTCATATCGGCTTTAAAAGGATATGAAATATGAAAATGATATTTGAAGAATATCTTTGAATATTTTTAAAAGAACCCATTTTCAATTAAACACAAGAAGCATTTTTATTCCAAAGACCATCACAAAAGATCACTTTTGTATTATCTTTCTTGAAGCAACTGCAAAGTTATCAAAATTTATCTGAAAGAGTCGTTTTATTGTTATTGTTATTATACTTAATTATTTGACTGGAAAATATATATTATATTATTTATTCTAAAACCATTAATTGAGTTTTTATACGTCCCAGGAGGGCATTTTAAGAAAACTAAAAATTGCATCTGTATATCTAGTACCATTAAATGGTAGAACTTCGAATACTAACAGTTTATTAAAGCTCTGCATAATAAGAATTATGCTGAATATAAATTTACAAATTTATTTTTAATATTCTTCTTGTCTATATCGGTTAGGTCTTAAAACTTTTAAAAGATTTAAAATATCAATGTAAAAGCGAATAAATCTTTTTCAAAGTAATGTCCTTTTTACTATTTTTGTTGCTGATCTACTACGAACCAGATTTCAAAATTTAATATTAGTAAGTTTAATTTATTTAACTTTGTAGAGCTTGTTTTAGAGAGGCTCACATTATCCTTGAGAAGTATAAGAAAGAAATTGATTGTAATCTTATTTAGTAAATGAATCATAATATCAAGAAGAATTACAGACGTTATATTTTTGAAATGATTATTATCTAAAGCGGTCCACTACGTATATATAATGAAAACTGACAAATTTATGGCAATGGACAACAACAGCTTTATTCTTTGATATTTCATTATCATACACTACATTATATTTTGGTTTGTATTAGATTTTCTGCAGTAATTGCAACAATGTCTTCAAGCAAATCCATTTCTACAGTAAATGTTTATTATACACATTAATCTGAAATATAGAAAAATAGGTGCATTATGAAAATATTCATCATTAAAATAGCCGAATAAGCTGATGATTATGGAAAAGATTTCCAAGTGAGGATTTGTGGGAAGAACATGAGATTCAACCTCAAAATGATTACTCTAATAAATTAGCTCTTAAATAATTGAAGCTTCATGTTTAAAGGAGGTTCATATTTTGTTCATATTTCGTTTTCTGTTATTTCCTCATTAATTAATGCAACATCTCGTCGTAGTTCAACATTTTCAAATAAAATGTTTTTAAAGAATTTTATATATAACATGACAAAACAAAATTATTGAGATTTGGAAACTGAAATTTTTTTCAATAAGTAATGCAATAATTATCTATTAAATCATTAATTTCTCTGTTATTTAAATAAGAATTTATATATATATATATATATATATATATATATATATATATATATATATATATATATATATATATATATATATATATATATATATATAAAATGTTCTCCACTTCATAAGGAAGAAACGTCAAGTTTTTAAAAATTGGTTTGAATAAAAAGTTGATTCATTGCAGAACATGAAGAGCAACACAGACAATAAAATTTTTGAATTATGTTTGAAAAGAATAAAAAGAGACAAAGATATTTTTATTTGTGAAGAAATATTAGAAAATCTTTCAAAGGCTTCATTCATTCAAAATCAAAAGAAAATTGGCATCAGTGAGGACGACTCACAACCACGAGTTCAACAGGTCACAGTAAATATATATATATAATATATATATATATATATATATATATATATATATATATATATATATATATATATATATATATATATATTTATAGTATTTTAATATTTAAAACATTATTATTGTTATTAAATTCAAAAATTATTATTATTAATTATTATTACTATTTTTAAATGTATTTTTAGCATTATAATAATGATAATAATAATTATTGTTATTATTATTATTATTATTATTATTATTATTATTATTATTATTATCATTAGGTTTAGACAAAGAAACGTTTAAAAATGTTAAAAAGGAACTTATTGATAATTATTACGAGTATTTTCACTCCTTAATGTCTTATTACTTCTAATCACTCCTTCTTCTTCTTGAAAGAATGTCTTATTC
>SEYY01010630.1:7500-10000 GCA_009176605.1 Armadillidium nasatum
TGTTGTGTCTGATTCTTGCATACATCTTTGACATATTGGGGATAGTGTGTTTTGTATATTGAATCTATGTTTGTATGCTTGTAGGTTAGGGTGGTGGTCTGACCTTAATCTGGATAGGGTGATTTGGGTTTTGCGTGGTAATGTGTTTTGTGTATTTGCTATGTCGGGGGTTTTTCGTTGAGAAGATGATTTGGTTGGCGGGTGTTGAGATAATTTTGTGTTATGATGGTGTGTATGTGTTTGATTAGTGGTGTGTTGTTTGCAGTAGGTGGAATGGTTCTGAATATGTTACTGTAGTATAGGGCAGGGGATGATGGAGGTAATTTTAGACGGTGTCTTGTGTGGTCTTGTAGGGTATAGTGACAGGGGTGTGAAATGTCTAGGGTGTTTGTGTAGAATTGGGTTCCTATCATGTCAAGGTGAAGTACGGATCGGGAGTATTTTTGTTTCTTCGTGTAAATGCTGAATTAGAGTGGTTCTGGTGCAACCTGTGATATATATATATATATATATATATATATATATATATATATATATATATATATATATATATATATATATATATATATATATATATATATATATATATATATATATATATATATATATATATATATATATATATATATATATATATATATATATATATATATATATATATATATATATATGGTGTGGCTCCGTAGCTCAGTCGATCGAGCACTCGTGATAGCAATCGAGAGGTCCAGGGTTCGAGGCCTGGCCGGAGCGGGAAATGTGAGCGATTTCTCCTAGCACATAGCTCCGAATGACTCAGTCGTTAAACGAGTACATCAGTGGAGTGCTCTTGCCACTGATGGGAATAATCTCCGGCATCCGCGATAGGCCTGGCCCAGCCAGCGGTATCCGCCGTGGGCCCTTGAAACCCAGGGATCTTCCTCGAAAGATCCCACTGACAGGACTTAGTCCTACCTGGGGGAAGGTGATATATATTGAATAATGTTAAATTTTCGAAAGTGCGGAATGCGCATGCGGATGCAGATGAGAAAGTTAAATTTGATGACGATGTGAATTCGTATGACATCACTAATATATATATATATATATATATATATATATATATATATATATATATATATATATATATATATATATATATATATATATATATATATATATATATATATATATATATATATATATATATATATAGACAAAAGCATTTTCTAAAATAAAGTGTAAATTGAATACCAGAAGTGTAAATTGGTCACAGGCAATTGGCTAACACAATACAATGAGACATTGAAATCCATAAGGAGATACCAGAGCCAGATGAGCTCCTTATGAACACAAATCACAGAAGAAAAAGTGATTCAACGGAGCTTGTTGCTATCTGCTACAGAGTAGGTGTAGAAGAGAGAAAAGCTGAAGTTAATTGAATGGAAGGAGTGTTCTAAGATAGACAATGGCCTCAGTGAATATTGCATGGGACTGACATGAAGACTCCAAGAAGAATAATTTTTATTAAAAATTTAATTTAAGGAAGGTGAACGCATTGGTTGCAAATAACTGTTATATAAGCCTCCATGTTAATTTAAAGAATAGGTAAATTGTTTTAAATTTTATAAATATTAAATTAGTATTAAAGGGGTTCTAAAATTTCAAATTAAAGTTTTCAAAGTTTAAAATACTAAGTTCAAAATTTGTAAATTCAAAATTCTAGGTTCAAAATTGAAATCAAAATTTCTAAAATACTGATTGAAGTAAAGCAAAATTAAAAAAAATAATTGACATATTGAAATTTACAAGCCACAATAAAGGAAACTGGGTAAACTTCACGCACCACATAGAAATAATTTTAATTCAACATGAAATAACCAATCCACACTCCCTATACACCCACCCATCAACTCCTTCACCAAACCAGTGTGCAAAGCATTCAACTAATACATCCTCAAAGGCTACAGGAAGCACTTCAACTTCTCTCTAACCCATGAAATCTACAACCTTATAATAACAAAGAAATAAACTCCAGCAACACAGAACACACACTGCTGACCTCACCACACAACTAAACGCCCCAAACACACAAATCTCAACACTAATCTCATCCCACAAATCAGTAAATTCAAAGAATACCTACATAACAGTCTAATTAATCCTAACGATGAAAGAACATAGCAAGTAACCAAACGCCTACGCAACTCTTAAAGCAACCCTCCAACACAAAACGAATCTTTAAAAGAAAACAACACTGCAACATTCTGGCTCAGCTACTCAAACATCTCCAGTTATATACATCACAACAATAGGAAAATAATCCGACAGATCAAACAAGCATGCCTAGAACATATAATAAACTCCAGCAACACAGAACACACACTGCTGACCTCACCACACAACTAAACGCCCCAAACACACAAATCTCAACACAAATCTCATCCCATAAATCAGTAAATTCAAAGAATACGTACATAACAGTCTAATTAATCCTAACGATGAAAGAACATAGCAAGTAACC
>SEYY01010630.1:27500-35230 GCA_009176605.1 Armadillidium nasatum
ACACGTATTTTAGAAAATTCAACATCTGCATCAGCATCTGCAAATGCGAAAATCTCTGATCCATCACTCATATATATATATATATATATATATATATATATATATATATATATATATATATATATATATATATATATATATATATATATATATATATATATATATATATATATATATATATATATGTCTTTTCGGGTGGGCAAAGACCTGAGTTGGGGAAATGTCAGAAATATGATCGCTAATGGCCGACGTGACCCGATACGCGACGTTTGAAAGTATGCAAGTCAAAGGAAGTTGGGAAAACAGATAAAGGGAGTGGTTCCAAACTTTACCAGTAGAATACATGTAAGATTGAGCATAGCGGTTAAGTCTGGGATCAGAAATGATGAGACTGAGTAGGAATTCGTGTCGCACGAGCTCTTCTCAATGGAGGAGGTATGCGACGTGAGAGTTCAGAAGTGCAATATCCTTTGTAATGGCAATAGTATAGGAAGAGTGATGCGACAATTAGACATGGTATAAAGAAATTGGAGAGAATTAGTAAGAGCAAAAGAATTTATAAGACGAAAATCCCTAGACTCCACCTTTTCGAGAAGAGCTCTTTGTGTGGAACCACCCCAGATGTGTGATACATACTCCAAACAAAGGTGAACAACACCTCTATAAAGAGCAAGCAACTGGGGTGGCGTAAAAAATCCCGAAGGTGCCTCTAATCCCCCAGCCTCTTTGCTGCTTGCTTTTGAAAGAGAAGTATATATATATATATATATATATATATATATATATATATATATATATATATATATATATATATATATATATATATATATATATATATATATATATATTTGGGCTCCGTTAACTCAGCGGCAGAGCACTCACCTAGCAAACGAGAGTACCAGGGTTCGAGGCCTGGTCGGGGCTGGGATTGTGAGCAGTTTCTCCTTGAGCTTAGCTCCGAATGACTCAGTCGCTAAAACAAGCATATTAGGGAAGTGCTCCTGATACTGGTGGGAAATAATCTCCAGCATCCGCGATAATCCTGGCCCAGTCAGCGGTATCTGTCATGGACCCAATGATCTTCCTCGAAAGATCCCACTGACAGGACCTAAGCCCTCTCTGAGTTATATATATATATATATATATATATATATATATATATATATATATATATATATATATATATATATATATATATATATATATATATATATATATATATATATGTCGTATATTAAACCTATTACACTATATATGTAGGAAAGTTTTAATTACAATCACCTAAGTTCGGAGTACAAAGTATTCTATAAAAATAAAAGATTGAAATTCCATTTCAAAGGAAACTTCCCAGAACAGTATTAGAAAAGGGGGAAAAACCTACGATATCCCTTTTTCCAAATACATTCGTAATAATAAAAACTTTACCAATAAACTTTTGTGTTGTGAAAAATAAACGAGACAAATTAGGCTTCCTTCTTTCGTTTCAATTAGATTGACGATTGGGAGAAGGAATTCTTTCTCTTTTTTTTTTGTTCGGGAGTATCACGAAGCTTCGGGAAAATTAATTATGCCTTTTTTATTTTTTTTTCTTCCGATTTTTTCCATTCTTTCTTTTTTCCTTATCTGGTATTTCATTCGGATGCATTACCAAGATTGCTTCTCCTTCGTCCAGGTGTTGCCTTGTGACATTTTCTTCTTCTTCAATGTGTTTTAGGGTGGAGGAACTGCTCTTGAATTGCTTCCATTTTACGATTTCTTTTCTAATCAGTTTCCAGATTTGGTTTTACCAAAAAGAGAGTTCAATGATTATTCGTCCAGTCTTTGGAATATATATATATATATATATATATATATATATATATATATATATATATATATATATATATATATATATATATATATATATATATATATATATATATATATATATATATATATATATATATATATATATATATATATATATATATATATATATATATATATATATATATATATATATATATATATATATATGTCTTATATTAATATTATACTGTACATTCAAAAGTGATCATTGCCATGGGTTGGCGCATACTTGAATTTCTTTTTAATTTTCTTACGTCTACTTGTTAATTAATTCGTTAACGCATTCAGCTTTGTTTTGAAGTTTTCATTAGTTTATTTTTGAAGGTATAACTCTCCTCTATTATTATTTTTTGGATAAATGATTTTAATATTTACAATTTACAAGTATCATAATATAATATCAGGGTACTAAAATTGAAAGAACTCCAAATGACCCATTAAAGTTGAGTTTAATTTTTAAAATTTGGAACAAATTTTATTTCTTGATATACAAATAAAAGAAATTATTTCATAATTAATTATTGCTTGTCACTTAATAATTATCCGTTGCATGAAAATAATATATTTCTTAATTAAATTATTTAACATTCTTTGATGTGCTTATTATCCACAATGCACAGACATGTTTTGAGCAAAACATGTCTGTGCGATAAAACTGGATTTATTATGAAAATACTTGAAATCTGTTTAAATTTTTCAGAAACTGAGGGCCACATCGTTGCAGCCGACACCAATGGAAGACAAGTTTGAACAGACCTTGGGGAGCTGAGATAGAATTAATGTGTACCCCAGTACCTCTTCTCACTAGCAACCTGTTCCCATGGGAATACTAGGTGGTCCGGGTCAATTATTCATAAAGTAAAATAATCCTTTAGCAAGTTCAGTTGCTGCTGAGAGGCTGTTCAGTCAAGGGTCAGACATCCTGAAGTCAAGGAGACCAGGAATATAATCCTTCAACCTCGAAACGTTCATTTTCTTGAAAGGGAATATGGCCCTTTTCAAGATGCTACAAAATGAAACTGAGGATTTCAATAATTGATTAAAAATAAAATTAAAATCTGGTCTTTTTTTATGCTCTTGCGTCCGCGCTCAAACAATTTTGTAATAAGCTTCTCACTTGAGAACTTGGACTTGCATTTTAAGTTTTATAAAATAAGTTGCGCTTTTGCTCTTGCGCGCTAATTTTTTATAAACTTGCATTCTTAAGTTTAAAACTTGCGTTCCTACCTATATTAAAATTAATGCCACAATAAAAATATTTATTATTATTATTATATTATGCGATAACGTTATTTGTTTAATTAATATATTTGCGTATATTATTTATAATAGGTATATATATATATATATATATATATATATATATATATATATATATATATATATATATATATATATATATATATATATATATATATATATATATATAATATATATATATATATATATATATATATATATATATATATATATATATATATATATATATATATATATATATATATATATATATATATATATATATATATATATATATATATATATATATATATATATATATATATATATATATATATATATATATATATATATATATATATATATATATATATATATATATATATATATATATATATATATATATATATATATATATATATATATATATATATATATATATATATATATATATATATATATATATAGATGTTATATATAATAATCTAAGAGCACCAAGGAGATGATAAAAGATTTATTAGAAAAAAGATTTGCTCTTGCTTAATTTCCAATAGAAAATGAATATTTATCGGTGGTAAATACAGCTAAAAAAGAATGAATTAAAGAAAATAAGAAGATAAAAATAAAAGACAGGAAAAGATGAATGAGAATAGGAGAGAGAAAAACGAGAAAGAGAGAAAGAGAGAGAGAGAGAGAGAGAGAGAGAGAGAGAGAGAGAGAGAGAGAGAGAGAGAGAGAGAGAGAGAGAGAGAGAGAGAGAGAAAGAGAGAAAGAGAGAGAGAGAGAGAGAGAGAGAGAGAGAGAGAGAGAGAGAAAGGAATAGATAAAGAAAAAATAATGAAATTAAAAATACAGTGAAAGAGAAGGAAAGAATCACACACGGGAAAAAACCTTTTCAGATTTTTTAAAATACTAATATTGTGTTCTTATCTCTGAGTAAATTATTGAATTTACATTAAAAGTAAGAGTAAAAACGCAGAGTTCTTCATTTTACTAAAAGAATGTTAAAGAATATTAAAGGGCAAAGGTTTGAAGCCTCAATTTATTATTTAAAACTCTTACATCAATAAAATAATAACTTTATCTAATAATAATATTTATTTTAAAATCATTATTAATAATAATAATAATTATAATATTATTACTATTATTATTATTTTATTATTTTTTTTTTTTTTTTTTTTTTTTTTTTTTTTTTATTATATATATATATATATATATATATATATATATATATATATATATATATATATATATATATATATATATATATATATATATATATATATATATATATATGCCCTAACGTACTTTCTGGCACTTTAATCGAGCTAATTGAGGGGCAATGCGCCGCTTCTTTGCTAACTATCATTGGAGTGAATCTTGCTTTATCTCTGGGGATGCTTCTGTCTCTGCTGAAAAGGTAGGGGCAGTGATTCTTGATGGGATGGGCAGATTCATTCCTTCTTCAACTAAATCTTTTTCTCTTCAAAATCCATGTTCGATGGCAACTGTTCTCTTGTCCTTCGGGAGAGAGAGACAATGCTTACCCTGCCTGGAAAAGCTCTCCTTCTCCTATCACTTTTGCTAATTTTCATTCAGCTCGGAATCGTTGCAGGGATGTTCTTCGACGGTCTAAACGTGCTTTCATAAAAAGGAAGTGCGCTGACCTCCATGGCTCTCCTACTGATAAAAATTTCTGGCCTCTTGTCAAAAATATCTCTAATAACATCTGTAAATCTGCCTTTCCTCCTCTTATTCGCTCTAATGGATCGATGGATCTATTGCAAATACTCCCTTTGAAAAAGCTAATCTCTTCGGCCTCCTTTCTTCACTAATTCCACCCTGCTCAATTCTGGCATCCCTCCTCCTTCTCCTTCTCCTCTCAGGTGTCCCATTTCCCTGCCTGTAATTACACATGATCAGGTGCATGGGATCCTGAAATCTATGAACGTCAGGAAGGCCAGTGGCCCGGATGGCATTCCCCCTCGTGTTCTGAGGGAGAGTGCTTCCGAGTTAGCGCCTGTCCTCGTTCAGCTCTACTCTCTTTGCCTAAATACTAATACTTTTCCTCATTGCTGGAAGCGTGCGTTTGTTCAACCGATCCCGAAAAAGGGTAGCCGCTCTGACCCTTTCTAACTATCGATCCTATAGCTCTCACTTGTGTTCTGTCTAAAATTTTTGAAACTCTCCTCAACTCTCATTTCCTGGATCATTTGGAGTCTCATTCTCTTCTCTCTGATCACCAGTATGGCTTTCGACGCTCGAAGTCAACTGGTGACATACTTTCCTATCTTACTAATCTATGGTCTTCTGCCCTTAGGGACTACGGGGAGTCTTGTGTGGTAGCGCTTGACATATCCAAGGCTTTCGACCGGGTATGTCATGCGTCGCTGCTCTCCAGGCTCCCTTCCTTTGGGTTTCCTCCTTCCCTTTGCTTACTTTTGTCTAGTTTTCTCTCAGATCGTTCCATTTCGGCCCTTGTAGATGGAGCGACCTCTTCCTCCTTTTCTGTCAACTGTGGTGTTCCTCAGGGCTCTGTTTTATCTCCAACATTATTCCTACTTTTCATTAATGATCCTCTCAACTGCACTCCTAACTCTGTTCACTCTTATGCTGATGACTCAACTCTACATTCTTCTACTCATTTCAAATCTGCTCCCTCTTTTGCTTCTAGAGTTGCTTCTCGTCTTCAACTTTCCGATTCTATTCTTGCCGATCTGGATGGGATTTCCCGGTGGGGTCATAGCAACCTTGTGAAATTCAACTCTTTAAAAACTCAACTTCTTCACATCTCTCTCTCAAAAACACCTCCTTACTTTCCTATCTTTTTCGATGGCTCTCCCGTCTCACCTGTAAATAACATTAACATTCTTGGTCTTAAAATAAACAATAAACTCTCTTGGAAACCTCATATCACAATGGTTGCTAAAGCAACCTCTAAGAAGCTGGGAATTCTGTTCAGGTTGCCAGAATTTTTTTCTTCTGAACACATACTCCAAATATATAAGGGTCTTATTCGCCCTTGTATAGAGTACTGTTCTCACATTTGGGGGGGTTCCGGCTCCTCCTCTCTTCTGGATAGGGTTGAGACAAAAGCTAAAAGATTAATAAACTGTCCCTTACTTTCTAATTCTTTTGACCCACTATCTCTGCGACGTGACGTTGGCGCACTATCCCTTTTCTATAGGTACTACAATGGAAGGTGCTCGAGAGAATTGGCCTCTCCCATTTATAAACCGTTGCGTCGTCCTCGTTGCACAAGGGGTGCCCTGCTTTCGCACCAATTTTGTGTGGATGTAGGAAACCCCAGGCTGGCCCGTTGTGGTGCCTCCTTCTTTCCAGCCACCTCTGTTCTGTGGAACTCTCTACCATCATCTATTTTTCCTCCTGTATTTAATCTTCCACTCTTCAAGTCTTCCGTCTGTGCCCACCTGAGGGATGTGCGTTAGGTCTGTGTTTGAATGAGTTTTTTTTATTTTTTGTTTTGTGTGTGCCGCCTCCTTGAAAAGGGCTATGCCCGTGAGTGGCGGTATTCTGTAAAAAAAAAAAAAAAATATATATATATAATATATATTATATAATATATATATATATTATATATATATATATATATATATATATATATATATATATATATATATATATAATATAATATATATATATATATATATATATATTATTATATTTATTATATTATTTTATTTATTTATATTATTATTATTATTATTATTATTATTATTATTATTATTATTATTATTATTATTATTATTATTATTATTATTATTATTATTATTATTATTATTATTATTTATTATCATCATCATTGCTACTATTATTATTATTATTATTTTTTATTACTCGATTATTGATATTATTATTATTATTATTATTATTATTATATTATTATTATTATATTATATTATTATTTTATTGATTTGTCGAATATGATAATACGATATTATATTCTTGAAAATAAAATTAAACAATTTTGAAAATCACCAATTTAAATGTCATGTTATAGCATTACCACTATTTTATCCTATATCACATAACAATAGTATTTTGAGGTGAAAATATTAAAGAGCATTATTATTATTAATTTTATTATTATTATATTATTTATTATTTTTATTATTATTATTATTATTATTATAATAACACTAATAAATAATAATAATATATGTAATAATATAGATAATAATAAAAATATAATTTAATATAATAAAGCAATAATAATAATAATAATAATAATAATAATAATACTAATTATAATTATAATAATAATAATAATAAAAATAATAAATATAATAAAAAAATAATACTTATTATTATTAATGTTATTATTATTTTTCTGAATATTACTGTTACCTTTATTTATATAATTATTATTATTATTTTCATTTAATGTCATTATAATTATTTTATTATTATTATTATTATTATTATTATTATTATTATTATTATTATTATCATCAATATTATGCTTTTCTTGCTGTCGTTGTTGAAATTTCTGTAATGCAAGTGATATTATACTCTAGCATCATCATTGCATTGTACTTATTTCTATAACTCCTGTAAATCATATTCAATTACTTTTATCAATATTCTTATTATGATTATGATTATTATTATTATTATTA
>SEYY01010631.1:5000-12072 GCA_009176605.1 Armadillidium nasatum
TTTTGTAAAGACAATGAATTAATAAAATAAATTTAAAATATTATTAATTTATTATTAATATATATATATATATATATATATATATATATATATATATATATATATATATATATATATATATATATGTATATATATATATATATATATATATATATATATATATATATATAATATATATATATATATATATATATATATATATATATATATATATATATAGATATTTATAATATAGTTTTTAAGAACACTAAATATCTAAAGTATTTTTGAAAATGTGATTTGAAATTTAACTTTGGTTTCTGATGCTGAATAATATTATTGAAAAATATTTATGAGCTATTAGAGAGAGAGAGAGAGAGAGAGAGAGAGAGAGAGCGAGAGAGAGAGAGAGAGAGAGAGAGAGAGAGAGAGAGAGAGAGAGAGAGAGAGAGACGAGAGAGATGAGAGAGAGAGAGAGAGAGAGAGAGAGAGAGAGAGAGAGAGAGAGAGAGAGAGAGAGAGAGAGAGAGAGAGAGAGAGAGAGAGAGAGAGATAGATAGAGAGAGTTTAGAGAGACTGAGACCCCGATAGAGAGAGAGAGAGAGTAACGAGTTTAGAGAGACGAGAGAGATTGAGAAGAGAGGAGAGAGAGCAGATCTCAGAATCCGTGAGTTCCTTCCCCCGATTTTAAGTTCAATTAAGACGAATTTCAAAGAGAAAAATGAGAGAGAAGATTTCACTGTCTAAAGATTTTGATTTAGATTTATTTTTAGTTTTTATATTCAATGGTAATGAGTTTATAGAAAGTATTGATAAGATTTATTTATCATTTACATTAGCAGGAAGTTTTTAAAATATTATTTAGAGGTTTAGACTCTTTCAATTTTTAGAACATCCTGAATATCACCTTTCAAAATTTACAAAAGTTCAAATTCTTCATTGGTGTTGGAACAAACATTTATCATGATTATTAACAAAAAATCTTAAGTTGTTGAAAATATCATGACTGATCTTATGATAGGAATAAATGTTTTAAAATAGACTCATAATAGCAATATTAATAAAGCAATTTCAATAAAACTATCGTGTAAGGGAAATAATATCCTCTTAAATCAATACTTGTTATAATTCCCATTATTTAATTAATTTTATATTTAAATTCACTCTCCATATCTCGAGTGTTTTCCTTCGTCCATTTGTTAATCCTTTCAATATCTTCTTCTGAAAGTTTATTTTTATAATCTCCAACTTGTCCTAAAATGGAAAAAGTATGAATAGTTAATTCAGTACCAGTATTTTCGCAAAAAAAAGGTTTGTATTCCTAGTATTTAAGGGTTAAGTATCTGCATAAGTAGTCAGATTTTTTGAGATATTTAAGATATGTAATTAATATATTAAACATTTAAAAATACCTTTTCTGAAGAATCCTCCATCTTTATCTTCAACTTCAGAGTTGGCGTATTCATTAGTATCTTCTCCCATCAAGTCTTTGCCCTCTCTTTCCTTCATTTGATCAAAACTCGTATAGTGAACAATCTAAAAATGGAAATTATTATTGTGAAAAATGATAAAAAAGAGGATACTTGTAAGCATAATTAGTTTTACGTCATATTGATCTGTTTAAAGTTGTCAATGTAATGATGGGAAAAAGGTTCGCGATAAAAATTATCTACTTGAAGGTAGAAATTATTTGGCTTCATTTATTTCATAAAAGCTCTATAAGCCAACTTAAATTATTTTTAATTCTAATCCATTTTATCAGGTATATTCCTGATAGGACTAAATGATATTCAGATTTTTTGAAACTTTTACTTTTCACTATTAATTAATAATGCAGTCAAGATTCTTCGTTGCTGAAATGTTCTGAAAGATCATATTGTCATCATAGTATAAATAATACTTATACTATGGTGCTATTGAAGCAAATATATCTCTTCAACTTTAATAATAAATTGCATATAATGAAAAATTTCCGATTAGATTTCATATTTTTTAAAGTAAGTTTGATATTTATTTTATTGGCATGAATGAATAATACGCGTGAAAATTTAGATATTCGAATTGAAGTTGATTAAAATGTATTAATTTAATTATTTTTAATTTCCGTAAGGTAATATTTAATGCACAGTCATCAGAAATTCGTTCGTACTTATATATACACATAAATATTAAAAAAAAAAAAAATTAAAAAAAAAATAAACACAGTCATCAGAAATTCGTTCGTACTTATATATACACATATATATTTCAAAAAAAAACAAAAAAAACATGTGGTGATGTGTTTATCATTTGAAGATTTAGCCAATCAGAATTTAGTTTAACTCCGCCCACATTTTTTTTATTTTCTTTTGATGTAGAATTTTGAGTGCAAATAAAGACATAGGTAATGATTAAATTATAGTACAACAAAAATTTTCTTTTGGACTTCTTAAGTATGATATTCAGTCCAAAATTTCTTTGAAAATGATTTTACATTTACATTCATTTAAAAAATTATTAGCGAAGTAATCAGGTATTTTTAAGTAATTAAATTAAACTTGTATGTATTTAAAATGCTGTTTTTTATTTTATTTTATTTGAAGAAGGTTTAAGATATATATATATATATATATATATATATATATATATATATATATATATATATATATATATATATATATATATATATATATATATATATATATATATATATATATATATATATATATATAGTAGTATAGGAAGAAGATAGCAGCCTGAGGGGAAATCCATGACGTCATCTGAGGGGAAACCAGCTTCTTTCCTGAGCCCTTTTTGGGGGTCTCCGCCCCCTTGAGGGGAAACCCCGCCCCCCCTGAGGGGAAATTGCCCCCCGAGGGGACTTCACGTACCTTTGTGAGTTGTTTTTAATCCGATAATCCGTCTTATCTTCATGTTGATCTTTTTATCTTTGATGTAATCATGTTATTTTAATTAATCTTACCTGTTTAATCCTTTTGTTTTGTCGGCTTTTGTTTGATGTATCCGCGTTCGCGTGTCTCAGGTTCTAGGTTGAGGGTATTTTTGTATGTTATGACGTCAGAGTTTATTTCTTGTATGAGTTTGATGACGTCATAGGCTGGTATTTTCCGTTCAATCAGCGTCTTTGGATGAGATTGGTGAGGTCACAGGCTGCTATTTTCCGACCAATCAGCGTCATAGGCTGCTATTTTCCGACCAATCCGTCTTCCTTTTGTTCATGACGTCACTTCATCCTCTTACTTCGAAACAAACAAACGAGCGAGCGATCGAGACCAAAACTTTTTGCGAGTTTTCCAGGATTCGAACCCGGGTCTTTTGGTTCAAAATCCATCACTCTACCACTGTACTAAGACGAACTTGGAATAGAAAAAACGAATTGTTGTATTTATCCCTTCAAATTTTTTTCGACTTTTGTTATTATGAGGTAGACTTTGATGTTTTTCCTTTTATATTCGCGGGTGGGAGGAGGGGGGTTGGGTGACCCTTCGCGACGGGGGGCGCGGCCGCCCCGGATATTCGTGGTTTATTCGCGCGCGCGCTCGCGTTAGGTCCATACATTTGTTGTTGTTGTTGTTGTTGTTACCATATATATATATATATATATATATATATATATATATATATATATATATATATATATATATATATATATATATATATATATATATATATATATATATATATATATATATATATATATATATATAAAGCTTATATTTTTTTTTCATTTATTTAATATATATTTCAAACTTTGTATTTTAAAAATAATAATAATAATAATAATAATAATAATAATAATAATAATAATAATAATAATAATATAATAATAATAATAATAAAAATAATTTAGTTTTTTTTTTTTTTTTTGACGAATCAAGTTTTCTTTTTCAAGTTTTTTTTTCAAGTTTAATACGGGAACTATTATTTTTCTTTTTTTTTACTTTGAACGAAAAAAAAATTCCGGTATTTTATATATTTTTTTTTTTTTTTTTTTTTTTATTTTTTTTTTATTTTTTATTTAATTTTTAATAATAACAATAATAATAAATAATAATAATAATAATAATAATAATAATAATAATAATAATACATTTCCTTTTTTCAAGTTTTATAAGGGAGCTATTACTTTGAACGAAAAAAAAAAGGGATACGAACGTTCAACTTTTACGCTGAGGCGGTATATACTGAACCACTAGGCTAAAGCCATCTCCGTACTTTTTGCGACTTTGGGTGTTTTATTTTCATAGATATATTTGAACTATTTTTTTCATTTATTTATTTAATATATTTCAAACTTTGTATTAATAATAATAATAATAATAATAATAATAATAATAATAATAATAATAAAAAATAATAATAAATTACCAAAATTATTTTGAGAGAGTCTTTTTTTACTTTAAACGGAAAAAATTTAGATATGAGTTACCATAGAAACCATAATATATATAAAAGCTTATATTTTTTTTTTTCAAACTTTGTATTTTAAAAATAATAATAATAATAATAATAATAATAATAATAATAATAATAATAATAATAATAATAATAATAATAATAATAAAATTATTTTTTTTTTTTTTTTTTTTTTTTTTTATTTTAAATAAATAAAAATAAAAATAATAATAATAATCCTAATAATAATAAAATATTGGTGATAAATTTTCAAGTTTTTTCTCTTTAATTTTAAAGATAAAATTACATGAATGGCAGGTTTGAACCATCATCTTTCACGCATGGAGTAGGGCATTTAGCCAGTATACCACACAAAACTTCCAAGATACGCGTGAAAATGTGCTTTTAGATGTATTTTTCTACCTGATATTTCTCTTTCATGTTTATATATATATATATATATATATATATATATATATATATATATATATATATATATATATATATATATATATATATATATATATATATATATATATATATATATATATATATATTTCCAAGACTGTCTACGTTGGAAATACTCAGTTGGTAAATCTCTCTCTCTCTCTCTCTCTCTCTCTCTCTCTCTCTCTCTCTCTCTCTCTCTCTCTCTCTCTCTCTCTCTCTCTCTCTCTCTCTCTCTCTCTCACGCACAAGCAGACAGATTCCCTTTTTAATTCTATCTTTCAGACTATCATGGTAACAAACTCTAGCCGATTTCTAATCGTAGGACTTTGAATTTTTTCCTACTTCGTCATTTTTAGATTACCAATCCTTCCCTTTTTGTTCATCTTTGTCTTTTTTTTTTTAAGATCACTATACCTCCAAATTTCTCAACCTTTACATTTTCCAGGTCCTCATTTGCTTCATGACTTTCCTTCATTATAAATCTTCCCTATCTTATCTTTCAATTCGTCGATGCCGTAATATCAACTTTAATTTTCATACTCATTTCACTGGTTTACACGAATAATTCAACAGAACATTTCACATAATAAGTATATATCATATTTCAAGTACTCTTTCTACAGAAACATTTATTTAAGAAACAATTCATCTGATTTCTTTTAATGTCACATAAAAATTTTTTTGTTCTTATTTTATAAGCTTTTAATTTTATTTCAAGTTTTGTTTTTTAATATTTTCTTTCCAAATTACATAAGAATATAAATATAGATTTCGGGGAAACAAAAACAGAATGTAATTTATGATTTTTTATTAACATTAAAAGATATATTTACATCGAATATATATATATATATATATATATATATATATATATATATATATATATATATATATATATATATATATATATATATATATATATATATATATATATATATATATATATATATATATATATATATATATATTTATAGAGACCCTTAATCATTCTTAAAAGTTTCATTTTCTTTAAATAATCTTAAAAAAATTTCATTTTCTTTAAAGCAAATGTTTAAGAGAAACTATTTTTTTTTATATATCTCGTATTATTATTTTATTCCATGTTAATTTAATATATTCTAATTCCGTTTTCTTTACAAAGCCATAACTAAAATAATTTTTTATTTTTAATTTAAAAAATTCTTACACCAAACCAAACACAACCTCCACACCACACTATTGTCTCTAGGAGAGAACAGGAGGGGTTTCACAGAGAGAGATACAGTTGAGAAACAAAGAGAACCCAAGGCACTTGTACGTTTGGGTGGAAAATCTTGAGAAGGCGCTCATACGCTTGAAGGGTGACTCATGGACCTATGGGGGTCAGGTGGGGATCAGCACTCTCGGTGGGTGGGGTAGGGGTGAGGAGGTGCCGAGAGTGCGATCCCCTCAACCTGATCCCCTCACATAGGTCCATGAGTCACCCGTCAGGCGCATGCGTACCTTCTCAAGATTTTTCACCCATACGTACAAGTACCTTGGGATCTCTTTGTTTCTCAACTGTATCTCTCTGTGAAACCCCCCCTGTTCTCTCCTAGAAACAACTAGGTAGTATTGGAAGCTGAATGAATAATTGATAATGACACTTTAAGCTGTAGTCTTACTCTTCTTTCCCTTGGAAACATGACTAAAATCTCTGTGCTGATGGTTCAAAGCTAATATCTACGTACGTATCTGAGACCTTTGAGTGAGAAAAATACATAAATGTGTTACCATCTTTTGACATAAGATTGAAGCCTTGTGAAGAAGATGGCGGAAACCAAGTGAACAGAAAAATAAGTAGGTTGATGGTAGACATTGTAATGTTTTGCTAAACATTTGTGTGTGTGTGTGTGTGTGTGTGTGTGTGTGTGTGTGTGTGTGTGTGTGCTTACGTATGAAGAGTACTTATACGCATTTACATGAATCAGAGAGTTAGCCGTAAAATAACGAAGAATTTATAATAAATAAATTTGTTTTATAAAAGATTTTACATTTTTAAAAGAGAAATAATAATTTATTATTGAAAGGTATGAAAATAAATATAAAAAAAGTTATATCTTAAAACAAATATAAAGATTGAAATTGGAATAAAAGAATGAAAGAAGTATTAAAAAATGTTTTTGCATGCTAAGTTTAAAAATAATTTTTTTAAAAGTCATCTCTTGAAAAGAAATATAGGAAAAATGTAATATGGAAAAAAGTTAAAATAATAGATTGAAGAAAAAAA
>SEYY01010632.1:7500-10000 GCA_009176605.1 Armadillidium nasatum
ATATATATATATAATAAAAAAAAAACCTTTCTAATTACCTTTCTAATAGAGCTTCAAAAAAGGCCTTTTTTTTGCCGCTCTATATAGAAAGCAATTAGACCGGTGTTTTTCTTCTAAATAAAAAAAAATGAAGTCACCAAATGCCTTTCTATTTTATTCGAATAAAAATAAAAATTTAGTTTACATATATGGCAACGCTGCACCCTGTGTACAAATACCACGTGACTATTCTTTCATTTCTACTCCATCTATTGAGATATTAATACACTAATCTCTGACGTCATAAATCATCTGAAGAGTATTCGAACAGTTGTCATTTTTGTTGATATTTTGAGAAATCCAAAGTCGAGAACCATGTTGATCGCGCTACGGTGAACCATTTCGTTTCAAAAAATTTTCTTTTGTGTACGTGTAATTTGATTTTTCAATTGTTTAAATATTATATTAATTATATATATATATATATATATATATATATATATATATATATATATATATATATATATATATATATATATATATATATATATATATATATATTGAGAGACAGAGACCCCTATACTATATTTTCAATTTCTGAAAGTACGGATTAGTTTCATATAAAAGCGTTCGCTTTGCTAAAGTGATGAAGGGTTACACTCATTATCACCATCACTCACGGGTCTTGTGATACTTGTGCCGGAACCTCCCGTAGAGAAATATTCGTGTACCATGCATTTACCAATTTAATAATGATAATATTTATATTATAATAATAATATAATAATAATAATAATAATAATAATAATAATAATAATAATAATAATAATAATAATAATAATAATAATAATAATAATAATAATAATAAATATTAATAATAATAATAATAATAATAATAATAATAATAATAATAATAATAATAATAATAATAATAATAATAATAATAATAATAATAATAATAAGAAGAAGAAGAAGAAGAAGAAGAAGAAGAAGAAGAAGAAAATAATAATAATAATAATAATAATAATAATAATAATAATAATAATAATAATAATAATAATAATAATAATAATAATAATAATAATAATAATAATTGGCCTATATATCGATGAAAAATAAAAAACGATATTGGTCAAATGTTCGAATCAATATTTTTTTTTTACGTAAGCCAAATTGTCGACATGTTTAAATTGAAGAGAAAAATGGTCGTCAGATTTTTTCAAAAGAGTCGACCATTTAACATGTCGACTAAGTTCCCTGTCGATGCTTTGGTAATAGATTCTATTTTTCCTACTTCTTTTGACTTGCACACTTTCAAACACAGTGTATAGGGACATGTCGGCCTTTAATTGGACTTTGATTTTGGAATTCCTCCAACTCTAGTTGAAATTAGTAGGTCTCTGACCTTTTGCCCATGCACCAGATATATATATATTATATATATATATATATATATATATATATATATATATATATATATATATATATATATATATATATATATATATATATATATATATATATATATATATATATGTGTATTTGTTGTGTGTGTGGGTGTTCAAAGGCAAAAGAGATTTTAAAATCGAATCGTTGCCGCTCAACATGAATTTTGAAAGGCATTTGAGCAGCATGCAATGTCGAGAAAATATTTTGATAGAGCGGCATTAGAAAGGCAATGGACGAAAACCTTAAACACCGTTTAATTCCTCCTTAATTCCGCTCTAGTGTCTTCCAAATTCTGAATAGCCTTTATAATTCCTCTCTAAGAAATAGAGAAATATGAGAAATTAGACTAAGCCTTTCTATTTCCTTTCTATAGAAAGGAATTAGAAAGATTTGTTTTTACAATGTATATATGACAAAAATTATATTCACTGGGAGATAAAATCTCGGCAAAGAAATTTCTGAACTCCAGATTGAATACATACACACACACACACACACACACACACACACACACACACACACACATATATATATATATATATATATATATATATATATATATATATATATATATATATATATATATATATATATATATATATATATATATATATATATATATATATATATATATATATATATATATATATATATATATATATATATATATATATATATATATATATATATATATATATATATATATATATATATATATATATATATATATATATATATATATATATATATATATATATATATATATATATATATATATATATATATATATATATATATATATATATATATATATTTATATATATATATATATATATATATATATATATATATATATATATATATATATATATATATATATATATATATATATATATATATATATATATATATATATATATATATATATATATATATATATATATATATATATATATATATATATATATATATATATATATATATATATATATATATATATATATATATATATATATATATATATATATATATATATATATATATATATATATATATATATATATATATATAT
>SEYY01010632.1:15000-16649 GCA_009176605.1 Armadillidium nasatum
GTAATGGTGTGGTGGTTCAAACGATATTTGAGAGAATGTGTCTTCCATCTGTAATGTATGGTTGCGAAAAAAGTTTTTGAGATGAAAGGATTGAGGGCTATATGTAGTTTAGGAGGGTAGATACAATGAGAAACGAAATAATAAGAGAAATGTGTGGATGAAGGATTAGAATAGTGGGGTAGAGCTGAAGATAATGTGTTAAGGTGGTTAGGGCATATGTATAGAATGGATGAGGATAGGATAAGGAGTAGAGTGATGAGATCCGAGGTAGAGGGAGGAAGAGGGAGGAGGAGGGAAGACCAGAGGAGGATGGATGGGATCAGGAAGATTTTGGGGGGTGGATGTTTAAATATGGACGAGGGTAGGAGAGTTGTGAAGGACAGTGAGATGGAGGTTAGTGCTTATGAGGGGAGGTAGATAAAGTGTGGATTTGTTTGTGTGAGCGAACTGCGACTGGCACCACCCCACGAGAGTGGGGAAGATGAATGGTAAAATAAAATAATATATATATATATATATATATATATATATATATATATATATATATATATATAATATATATATATATATATATATATATATATATATATATACCCAATCTACTTAAACCGTAATTGATTTAATAAATTTCATATTAATATTAAGAATATTTGTTTAGCGTTCGTTAATAAAGGCCATAATTAAATTTTTTTCCTAAATTAAGGCATGTTAATCGGATAAAAGATACTTGATGAAATAATTGCTAATAACAATAATAATAATAATAATAATAATAATAATAATAATAATAATAATAATAATAATAATAATAATAATAGTAAAAATAATAAAAAAAATAATAATAATAATAGTAATAATAATAATGATGATAATAACAATGAAAATAAAAATGATAACAATGAAAAATAATAAACATAATTCTAAAAATAACAATAATAATAATAATTATAGTAATACTACTACTACGACTACTACTACTAATAATAATAATAATAATACTAGTATTGTTGATAATAGCAATCATTATAATGCTAATAATGATTAAAAAGCAACAGTTAAGAACAATTTAACATGTAAAAATCATAGCAAAAATAATAATAATAATAATAATATTAATAATAATAATAATAAAAATAATAATAATAATAATGACAATCATAATAATAAGTATAATAATAATAATAATATTAATAACCATTATAAAAGCTGTTTCAATGAAAAAAAGCTTAAAAAATAAGATAAATGATGATCCCTACAATGTTATTACTATCATTGTCATTATTATTATTATTATTATTATTATTATTATTATTATATCATTATTTATCTTTCATTGACGTTTAGGCCAAATATTTTTTTTATTATTAATTTTTTTATCATAATCATTATTATTTATATTGTTATTATCATTATAATTTTTATTATTATAATGTAAATATTATTATAATGTAAATATTATTATTATTATTATATTATATTCATTATTATAATATATTTTTTTTTTATTTCTTCGTCAAATGTTTTAATTCAGATACATTTAAACATTTCTTGATTAAAGTTATTTAATTAGATCTTCAAAAGTTTTGCCAAAGATAAACATTTGCTCTCAAGATTTTTGCCTTTTCTAATTAGAATAAGAAAAGTTTTGG
>SEYY01010633.1:0-7500 GCA_009176605.1 Armadillidium nasatum
ATTATTATTATTATTATTATTATTATTATATATTATTATTATTATTATTATTATTACTATTATTATCTATTATTTATTAATAATTATTTACATTATTATTTTTCATAAAATTTATTATTATTATTATTATTATATTAATATTATCATAAATTATTTTTTAATATCATTATTATTCATTAACATTGGATTATTATTATTATTATTATCACAAATTTCTTTTAAATTATCATTATTATTCAATATTGTATTATTATATTATTATTATTATTATTATTATTATTATTATTATTATTATTATTATTATTATTATTATTATTATTATTATTTAGCAAAGTAATGCTCAGATAATTTGGTGCCATAAGTGTCACAGACAAATTCCAGCTCATGGCACAGAGCCTAAAATCAGGCATAGGATGCGACACTAATAGACCTATTTTTAATTTCAAATTTATTTATGACAACAGGAACAGTTTATATATATATATATATATATATATATATATATATATATATATATATATATATATATATATATATATATATATATATATATATATATATATATATATATATATATATATATATATATATTATATATATATATATATATATAATATATATATATATATATATATATATAAATAATATATATATATTATAATAATAATATTAAATTTATATTATATTTTTTATTAAATTTTTTATATATTTTTATTATATATTTATTAATATATATTATATATATATATATATATATATATATATATATATATATATATATATATATATATATATATATATATATATATATAATATATTATATATATATATATATTATATATATATATATACATTATAAAACAAGCAAATTGGGTGGTGTTAAGAAATTCTGAAGACACCTTAAAAACTTGTTTTCTGTTTGAAACAAAATGATTCTTCCAAAAAACATATTATAATTGCGCGTTACCTTATGTGTTAATAATATGTGTAAAAACACATAAAAAAAAACATTTTAAGATTGAAAACTAATAAAGATTTCGCTCCTTATTTTAATACCTTTGTGTTAGTTTCACTTCTTGAAGAGCAGCTGAAACATGAAAATGGGATTGAGCTCTTTCTCACATAGGATGAACTCTTTCTCACATAGGATGATAGGTCTTTCTCAAATAGGATGAGCTCTTTCTCACATAGGATGAGCTCTTTCTTACATAGAATAAACTCTTTTTCAAATAGGATGAACTCTTTCTCACATAGGATGAACTCTTTCTCACATAGGATGAATTCTTTCTCACATAGGATGAACTCTTTCTCACATAGGATGAACTCTTTCTCACATAGGATGAGCTCTTTCTCAGTTAGGATGAACTCTTTCTCACATAGGATGAGCTCTTTCTCACATAGGATAAACTCTTTTTCAAATAGGATGAACTCTTTCTCACATAGGATGAGCTCTTTCTCACATAGGATGAACTCTTTCTCACATAGGATGAGCTCTTTCTCACATAGGATAAACTCTTTTTCAAATAGGATGAACTTTTTCTCACACTCTATTATTGTATTATAAATAGAAGGTAAATTAAGGTAATATAAGTTTATATTTAAAATTTAATTAAAAAATAAAGCAAACTTGATTTTTTATTTAACTATGTTAATACATAGAGAATTTCTTTCTTTCTCTTTCACACACAAACACACATACCTACAAACGAACAATATCCGTTATTTTCCTTTAAATATTTCAGTGATTCTACTTTTCCCTTTAAACCAGAACATTTATTCTTGTGACTCAACGACGCAAATCAACAATTTCCACTAACAATCTACCCGATTATATGAAACAGAATCTTTAAGTCAAATGGAAACTTCCTTCGATATTTTACAGACTACGTGGAACCTTTTTACAGCATCTAAACTGGGTTGGATAACGAAGAGTCACTTCAAAGTCTAAACCATGTCGTCAGAGGAAATGATTAACATCTCTGTTCGAACTGACTTTTATTACTGTGAAAAAAGTTTGAGAGGAATGTTTTGTAGGTGAAAGAAAGTTCAGTATTAAATGAATTGGCTGTTTTAGTGGTGTTATATTGCTACAGACAAAGTGATGTAAACATTCTGCTGCAAGTTACTGGATAGGGGGAATGTTCCTAGATATGGAGAAATGTTGAAGGATATGAAGGAATGTTACTGGATAAGGAGAAATGTTGAAGGATATGAAGGAATGTTACTGGATAGGGAGCGATGTTCCTGGATAGGGAGAAATGTTCAAGGAATATGAAGGAATGTTACTGGATAGGGACCAATGTTCCTGGATATAAATAACGTTCCTGAATAGGAAAGGAATGTTACTGGATAGGAAAGAATGTCCTCTCTTGTGTATTAACTATTTTAGTGATACTATATTTTTTCAGAACAAATGGTGTAAACATCTTTCTGTAAGCTACTGGTTAAGAGTGTTCGGTCCTTGTCTATTATACAACCCCAAATCAATTTGTCCATTTTTCCTTGTTCCATGAAGGATAAAATATTATTCAATAGTCTGGACTCCACCGACTGCTCTCTGTCAGAGGGCAGCAGGATCAGTTACTATCCTCTCTCTTTCTCTCTAACGGAATATTAAACATAAGTAAGTATTAAAACCACATGGCTCGTGGAGTTAAAATATACAAACTTTTAAGTCTGCTATACCGAGGAATCGAACCCTGACCTCTAAGTTACTATACGAGTCTGTCTCACAGTGCAGTCGGGGGAGTCCTTTGAGAAAATCTGTATGACAGGTTGTGCATGACTTTTCGCTTTGAGATTTTCTAAACTGTCGTGGTTCGGAGGTAACACTGTCTTACCAGTTTAGAGATAAGGGTACGATTGCTCGTACAGAAAACTTAAAAATTTGTATAATTTATCTTCACGAGCTATGTAGTTTTATACTTACTAATATTTAATAGTCTATTAGAGAGAAAGGATACTAGCTGACCCCGTTGCCTTGTGGTATAGTGCAGTCTGGGGAGTCCTTTGGGAATGTCTGCATGAAAGGTTATTCACGAGCTTTTCTCTTTGAGATTTCCTTTTGAACCGTCGGAGTACAGATGTAACGTTCTGTCTTACCAGCTTAGAGGTCAAGGTTCGATTCCTCGTATAGCAGACTTAAAAGATTTATATATATATATATATATATATATATATATATATATATATATATATATATATATATATATATATATATATATATATATATATATATATAAGCGATAAGAATTAATTATAATGATATCATCTACAAAAAGTTTCGCAAATTTTTATCATCTTTATCTTTTTATTTATATTTAAATAATTTGTTTATTTATTTTTTTATGCATTTCTTTTTAATTATTTTTCTGCAATCATAATTTTTTGTCATTATTTTTATTACGATCCTGTAACCATAAAATATAAATGAGTTATGCAATTACCACATACAGGCACACAAACAAATAAACACACGCATATATATATATTATATATATATATATATATATATATATATATATATATATATATATATATATATATATATATATATATATATATATATATATAGGTTATAAATGGTTCTAAAGGCTGGGAATGTTTTTTACCAGTATTTTCGTCTCACATACGGTTGCAGGAACATAAGAAGTTTCTGCAGCTGACGCCACCCTGCATCTTGCGGGATATGGTGTAGGGATATATATATATATATATATATATATATATATATATATATATATATATATATATATATATATATATATATATATATATATATATATATATATATATAACACAGTATATAAAATATGGCTAAATTTTGACGATGAAAATTAGCCATACCTGTAATTAAGTCTTTTAGCTTTTTGCGTTCCTTACCTGCGCCTTTTCGTTCCCTATTTCCGTTCTGTGTCCTTACGAAGGATGTGAACCGAAAAAACGCCTTTTAATTCCCTTCGTGTGTACCTTTTATGACACGCACAAGCCCGTTATACAGTCACAAATCATTTTATATACATAAAAAAATCTTACAGCAGAAGTGTATAGGAAGTATATACTCGTATATTATACATGCAGGGTATATCCGAATTGTTTGGTCATACTTGGACTAGTGATTGTACGGACCTCATCTATTAAAAAAAGTCTTCATGAACAAAAATCCAAAATTAGTTCAAAAGTTAGACAATAGTTACTACAATTTATTAAACCTTCTCAATAAACGCGTTAAAACACGTTGAATCACGAAAATAAACGCTAGTCAGTGTGAGTACTCTCACTAGACCCGTTTTCTATTCGTCCACAATCTTCCTATATACTTAATTGCGCGCCATTTTTGGAAGTGTTTTTTTAGACCGTATTTAGAACATGTTACAATAGAACGATTTTCCAAAATTTTCTAAAATATCATTGTTTTCTGTCACTTTTCGAGTCAGCTGATTCCAATTCAACATGGGATCTGGCCTCTCAAAAAATTCAAATGGTGCAAGATCATTAATACTCTGTTGTAAGTAAATTAAAAACAGCCAAAACAAAATAATAATAAACTCTATTGTTGACAAAATAAGAAGAAATAACGGTACTGAAAAAATATATTTTCTAACAGGCATAATTATACTGATTGATTATGTAGCCTATTAATATTTAATTTTGTTTCGTATGAAACTAAAATTTATAAATAATCTTGAAAATTACAATATATTTTAATTCATTTATTAAAATAAATATTAAAAATTGACATAAAATGACACATAAACATTGAGATACAAATGACAGCTAAGAAAGTGAGTTTGTTTACATTAGGATTGTTTATATCTAACCTTAATATCTAATATTCATGTCGAAAAGTATCTTCAGGATTTCTAAGAAATCTACGGTTGTGACGTCATTTTTGCGGGGAATTCAGAGAATTTTCGCGCCTAAAGCGACGAATAGAACGCAGTTTTCACTCAAGTCTTTAGAAAACTAGGTATTTAATAAGAAAAACTTGGACGAATAGAAAACGACTTAGCACTACTCACAAAGTAAAATTATATTCTTATAACTGTGGTATTCAGGTGTGACACTGATATTGGTGTTTTATAGTAGCAAAAGTCAGCATACTCTTATATACATGCACACACATGCTTGCGCCCGCGCGCGAGCGCACACACACACACAGTAACAGCATAGAATTAACACGTCAAAAGTAATAATATATTTCTCTTAGCTGAATGAAAAGGGCAGTTAGGTATACACACCCACAGGCAGACATACAGACACAGACACACACACACAAACACACATACAAAATATATATATATATATATATATATATATATATATATATATATATATATATATATATATATATATATATATATATATATATATATATATATATATATTATAGATTCGTACACAAAGTACCGCATCGCATCCCATAGCAATGCACCTAAAGATCATAAGCATAGTACCACACAACAGCGGACCGGTCCGCACCGCACCTAGAGATCATGTACAAAGAAATGCATCTTTTTTTTTTTTTTTTTTTTTTTTTTTTTTTTTTTTTTTAAGTTCCCACCTTAAGAATATTTGCCTTATTTGTGGTGGGGAGCTTTTCAGGAAATTTCTTGATAGGAACCCATGAGGGATCGAACCACTGCCTTAAAACACGCGACTCGCTCACTCTACCGCTATGCCATGGCTGAGGCAAAGAATTATAATTATATGTAAAGTCTGCAACACTCCTCCTTCTAGTTCACACATATATATATATATATATATATAATATATATATATATATATTATATATATATATATATATATATATATATATATATATAATATATATATATATATATATATATATATATATATATATATATATATATATATATGGTATAGATATCGGAAAGTTTTAATTAATGAAAAATAGAATCTAATTCTGAAAAAACATCATGCAAATTAATTGATGATTTTTATCCACAGGTAATATTATATATATATATTATATATATATATATATATAATATATATATATATATATATATATATATATATATATATATATATATATATATATATATATATATATATATATATATATATATATATATATATATAATATATTATATATATATTATATATATATATATATATTGGAATTTTTAAGTCTGCTATCTGGGAATCGAACCATCGACCTCTTGGATGGTAACCAAGAGCGTTACTGTCTTGTCTCGGTTAGTAACGTTCTTGCTTACCATCCAAGAGGTCGATGGTTCGATTCCCAGTATAGCAGACTTAAAAATTCAAAATATTTTGAATCCACGAGCAGTTAGTGGATTTAAAAAGAATTATATATATATATATATATATATATATATATATATATATATATTATATATTATATATATATATATATATATATATATATATATATACTATATATATATATATATATATATATATATATATATATATATATATATATATGAGTGTGTGTGTGTTATGTGTATGTGTACATGTGTGTGTATGTATGTATGTGTGTTTTGCACCGCGTGTGTATGTGTGTGTGTGTGTGCATGTGTCAATTACAACAAATAAGAAAAAATTAAATTAACAAAATGATAAGCTTTGAATAAAAGCCAACATAAAAAGTAATTATAATTTTCAAACACTTTTATAATTATATTCTAAAATTTAAACATTTTGTGGATTAAAAAGGATTAAAAAAAAAAAGAAAGAAAGATAATTTCTTTTGTGAGGTTTTTGATTAAAGTTTTTTTTTTTTTTTTTCTTTCTTTTTTTTTAGAGCTCAAAAATCATAAAATTACTCTGATTATTACTAATTTTTGGTTGCTGTCTACAGTAATGAATACACACGCGCGCGCCCACACACACATATATATATATATATATATATATATATATATATATATATATATATATATATATATATATATATATATATATATATATTATATATTATATATTATATATATATATATTTTTTTTTTTTTTTTTTTTTTTTTTTTTTTTTTTTTTTTTTATTTTTATTTATATTATATTATATATATATATATAATATATATATATATATATATATATATATATATATATATATATATATATATATTATATATATATATATATATATATATAATATATAGCGAGAAGAATCAGAAGAAGATTGAGGAGAGAAAGAAGAGAGAAGGTTTATGCATTAAGACAGTACTGAACAAAATTTTAAAAAACTAATAGCTAAAATTTATTTTAAAATTATAACTTTAGAAAATATTTTTGCATTATAAAAAAAAAAATAAATAAGTTTCAATAAAATTATATTCAAAATTTATAGAGGAGCACAATCTTTCAAGATAATGGACTTTCGGCTTTTAATGAAAAATTAAACCTTAACATTAAGAATTTAAAATTTAAAAACAAGAGTTTGAAAATCGACGACCGGATCGGATCAAGTGAAGAGAACTAAATGCAAGGACGACAGGACTAGCCATCCGG
>SEYY01010633.1:15000-16813 GCA_009176605.1 Armadillidium nasatum
AAGAAAACCCACCCAGCCTAACGCAGAACTCTCAGGGGGGTGGAGACAAGAGGATTTAAAGAGATAGGTTAAATACAGCAGGAAAAACAGAAGAAGGTAGGGGTTCCACAGAACAGAGATGGCTAAAAGAAGGAAACAATAATTTTTAAGACAATATGTCAAAATCAAGTTAAAATAATTGTGTTCGAATCAAAATTGACAAAGTTTTGTGAAAGTCATTTGAAAAAGTGTCGTTTGAAAAGATGACTTTATACACGGGACAATTCATACGTTAAAACCACAATTTCGACGCTGATACTAAGACTAATTTTCGGAGATCGAATAATTTTTCCGAAAAAATGATATCAACTTGATTTAGCTTTGCAATTCGTAAAATTTTGGAACACATCTCAGCTCTCTCTCAGCAACACTCTCTTTCTTTTAGGTTATTTGATAGAATTTTATATATATCAATAAACCCAGAACTTTCCAGCACCTTAAAGACAAAATACAAGAAAAAAATTCGAGCCCAAAAACTGAGTATCTTGAGAATTTTTTATTTTTTATTTATTTTTTTATTTTTTTTTTTTATTTTTTTTTGAAAGAACCTCACCACGAAGGTGAAATTCAGTCCTTTCCAGGAGACAAAATATCGCCCTTCAGGCCATCACGATTTCAAGCAAGGGAATGAACCACTTACTAAGAGAACTCGTGATGCTTTCCCAACTATTCAGTAATCTTCATAGAATGGGTTTGTGTTTCTTTTAATGAAAATGTAGGACCCATTTTGTGGACACGATTGACAAGATCGCATATATAATATATATATATATATATATATATATATATATATATATATATATATATATAGTATATATATATATATATATATATATATATATATATATATATAATATATTATATATATATATATATATATATTATATTTTTTAAAATTTTGATAAGAATATATATTTATAATTAAAGAAAAAATATGGAAACAAAATTTAAATGATAAATTTGATTAATATGTAAATTATTTATATATATATATATTTAATATATATATAATATAATAATATATATATATATATATATATATATATATATATAATTTCCTAAAGTAATGAAATGCGAAATTATCATTTAAATATGATATAACCTTCTAAAAGTTAAAAGTTTGAGTACCCCATTGGTATCCAGTGCCCAATATTTATGTAACTAATTTAAATTCCCTATGTGGTACTCATCGAAGCTAATAAGGTGTCTTACTTTACGACAAGATTTCTAGGAAACTATAAAAAAAAACAGCGCAACAACTTCTTGAAATACAAATATGACCTCTCTTTTTTTTTCTCTCTCTCTCTCTATCTCTTTCCTTCTCATATCTATATATCTAATATTAATATATATATATTATAATAAATTTATATATATGATATAATATAATAATATATATCATATATATATTATATATATATATAATATATATAATATATTATATTATATATATATGTATATATATTATTATTTTTTTTTTTTCTTTTCTTTGGGGGTATGATCCATATTCTTGCTCTTGGCTTGTATTTCATATTCATATATTCATATCTCTCTCTCTCTCCTCTTCTTCTCTCTCTCTCTCTCTCTCTCTCTCTCTCTACGGACTATAAATGAATGAATCTGGCCAAAAGGATTCTTTTTTAACTGTATCTCTAGGATCATTTATTATTTTTTTTAAATGATTAAAAATTATATAGGGAAAAATATCGTAGTTGTGAGCAGGTAGAGATCTGTAGGTCTTATATGTATTAAAATATGTTCTAATTATAAGAGA
>SEYY01010634.1:0-7500 GCA_009176605.1 Armadillidium nasatum
CAGAGAAAGGATGTGACTGTGTAGAAAGGCGTGTCGCACGAGCTCTTCTCAATGGAGGAGGTATGAGACGAGAGAGTTCAGAAGAGCAGTGTCCGTTGTAATAGTGATAGTACAGAGAGAGTGAAGCAACAATTCGACGGGCAGAAAGAGATTGAAGAGAGTTAGTAAGAGCAGGAGAGTTGATGAGACGAAAAGCCCTAGACTCCACATTATCTAGGAGAGCTGTATTATCTAAATGAAGAAGAAGAGGGGGAGGAGAGGAAAAAAAAGGAACGGAACAGAAACAAAAAGAGAAATAAAAGTATTTTCTTGATAATTTGAGTTTATGGGGGTAAAACAAATAGCGAAGGTTTAATTAAAATGGCCAACTTTTAACTGAAAATTCACTTCCGCTGATGTCGGAATCGTTTTTATTTGTAAATGGGTGTTGGGAACTGTGTAATCGGAACAGGAAGGCATCCCACATTAATACCACCGAGAATGCTACCATCACTAACCCTATAGTAATAAGAAGTAGTAGTAGTATATTATAAAATATATTAATAAATAAATAATAAATAATAATAATAATAATAATAATAATAATAATAAATAATTAATAATAATAATAATAATAATAATAATAATAATAATAATAATAATAATAATAATAATAATAATAATAATAATAATAATAATAATAATAATAATAATAATAATAATAATTTTTTTTTTTTTTTTTTTTTTTTTTTAAAAAATTAAAAATTTATTTTTGCCTTTTACGTATATATATATATATATATATATATATATATATATATATATATATATATATATATATATATATATATATATATATATATATATATATATATATATATATATATATATATATATATATATATATAATCAGGAAGGTTAAAGCCAACACCAAGGGTTTCCACATATCATTTATTACAGTGTGAACGTTTTAAACCTTAACGCGGTCCGTCTTCAGCACAATCTAAGTTCTAAAAATTCTAATTTAAAATATAAACCAAATATAAATTCATTAACTATATATAAAATACTAAAATAATAACAATAATTGCAACAAAATAAAAAGTGTGCCAGCTTTAATGTGGTGTATGTATGCCAAACTGGTTTACAATTAAAAGTGAGGATTGATAAACATAGAGGAGTTTCCTTCAGAACTGACCTTCCTCTTTCTTCTCCTGAACACTCTACCATAAGAGACCACGGAGATACCCATCCTTTTTCTTCTTCCGATTTCTCTATACTCCGACATTCGTCTTCTCTTCTTGATCGTAGGATATTGGAGTCTTTATATATAAAAACTCATTCCCCATCCTTAAATGATCAAGCTTCTTCTACTGTTCTTTTCACACAATGATGAAGTCTTTTTTCCTAAAATAGTCCAGCCTTTTTAATATTTCTTGGTGTTGCAAAATTGCGACTTTAGTCTTGGTTTTTATTTATGTTATTTTAATATTATTCTTATATTTTTATTATTTTACTGCAATTATTGTTATTATTTAGTATTTTATATATAGTTAATGAATTTATATTTAGCTTATATTTTAAATTAAAAATTTTTAGAACTTAGATGTGCTGAAGACGGACCGCGCGTTAAGGTTTGAAACGTTCACACTGTAATAATAATAATATGTGGAAACCCTTGGTGTTGGCTTTAACCTTCCTGATTAGATTGAGCTTCAAAAGGAACGAAGCTATATCAACTTTATATATATATATATATATATATATATATATATATATATATATATATATATATATATATATATATATATATATATATATATATATATATATATATATATATATATATATATATATATATATATATTATATATATATATATATATATATATATATATATATATATATATATATATATATATATATATATATATATATATATATATAATACATTAATATTTAAATTAAATTTTTTTTTTAAATGGTAAAAATTGACTACATGAAAATTAGATTTATTAGGAACATGAGAAAGACAATACTGAATAGGGTTACACCGTAGGGATGCTAACTGAGAAAAAAAACAAGTTCTTTCTATTTTAGAGTTTTGTTTATTGGGTGATAAAATTGAAATTAAAACAACACTAACATTACAAGCGACCATTAAATTATTCTAATTAATAACAAAAAAGGGAATAACGATAATTAAATGGAAAAAAAAGTTATCACAAGGAAAAAAGGAAGCGACTGAAAAGGACTGTCCCCAAAGCGAACATATCCCAGAATAAAGAAAAGTAATTCTTCTAACTTTACATCGCTTGAGATTAACTGTCCTACTAGTGATTTTAGTGATTTTGATGTAGTTTCAAAATCAAAATCAGTTAGAATTTTGTGATTTTAAATCAAAATCAAAATCAGCTAGAATTTTGTGATTTTAAAATCAAAATCAAAATCGCGCCCATCTCTGTATAGTATATATATATATATATATATATATATATATATATATATATATATATATATATATATATATATATATATATATATATATATATATATATATATATATATATATATATATATATATATATATATATAGGTGATTTCAATGTTCACCACTGCCAGAGACCTTCATTTAGTTCTCATGATTCAACTGGTGAACTCATCTTCCAATTTTCTATCCAGAACAACCTTGAGCAGCTGGTGCATCTCCCTACCCGTATCATTGATCGCCTTGACGATGAACCCAACATATTTTATCTTTTCCTAACTTCTTATCCTTCTCCTTACACAATTAAACTCTTTCCTCCTCTGGGTTCATCCGATCACCTTCTTATCTCTGTATCTAATCCTGTCTCTTCAAGACTTCCGCAAGAACGGTCCCCGCTTTCTTCGAGGAGATTTTTCTAGCATTTCGGTGCCACTAACTGGTCTGACTTGTGCTTTATATCGGTATCGGTGAATTTTTAGGTATCGGAAAAAGTTTGGTATCGCTCCATCTCTAATATATATATATATATATATATATATATATATATATATATATATATATATATATATATATATATATATATATATATATATATATATATATAATATATATAAAATTACCTTAGAAATTGCAGTTTTTATATAAATTTGATGTGTTGATGTTATTATTATTATTATTATTATTATTATTATTATTTTTATTATTATTAAAGAGTTATAGATAATATTATTTTTATTACACTAGCATTACAGAATTAGGCAAGCTCTTGTTAAAGACTGAAAGGAAAAAAAAAATATGGTCAATTTACTACGAGGACAAAATTTGAAGAAGATGAGGGAGGAACTGAACCGGGGGTTAAGGTTTGGGTAATAAAAACAGTAAAGGAAAAAATATCTGAAGCACACACAAACACAGACGCACACACTCACACACAAGCACACACACACACACACACACACACACACACATATATATATATATATATATATATATATATATATATATATATATATATATATATATATATATATATATATATATATATCCTCCGGTGGGCAAAGGACAGAGGCCTGTCAAATTGGAAAAGCCTCATCCAGATAGAACGAGGCCAACATGTCCAGATACACGGCGCTTCAAAGTATGGAACTCAAAGAAAGTTTGGAAAACAGATGAAAGGAGTGTGTTCCAGACTTTACCAGTAGAGTATATGTAAGATTGAGCATAGCGGTTAAGTCTGGGGTCTGAGAGTTGGACAGAGAAAGGATGAAGCTGTGTAGAAAGGCGTGTCGCACGAGCTCTTCTCAATGGAGGAGGTATGAGACGAGAGAGTTCAGAAGAGCAGTGTCCGTTGTAATAGAGATAGTACAGAGAGAGTGAAGCAACAATTCGACGGGCAGAAAGAGATTGAAGAGAGTTAGTAAGAGCAGGAGAGTTGATGAGACGAAAAGCCCTAGACTCCACCTTCTCTAGGAGAGCTGTATGCGTAGAACCACCCAAGATGTGCGAAGCATACTCCATACAGAGGATCTGTATCTTATCCTGTCTCTTCAAGACTTCCGCAAGAACGGTCCCTGCTTTCTTCGAGGAGACTTTTCTAGCATTTCGGTGCCACTAACTGGTCTGACTTGTATTTTGTACTTCTCCGATTTTCCATGGAATGATTATAGTTTCCGTGGGAGGGGTCCCTCTGAGTGTGTATAGCGCAAAACCGAGGTGATTCTCTCTGTCATGGAGGCGTATATTCCATATTCATTTCCTTCTACTAAACCTAACAAACCTTGGCTTAACTCTGATTGTTCTCATGCTGTCAGATGCAGTGATGCTGTCTTCCGGGATTACCGTCGTCTTCAAACTCCAGAAACTCATGTAACTTATACTTTTCTCCGGACCGAGCAAAATCTATCCCTTCATAACACCAAAAACTCCAGTCTCCGTTTAAAATGAAACAATATTTCTGGTTCTACTTTCTCACGCCCTTTCTGGCATTTTGCAAAAAATATCAACTCTAACTTTGCTTCTTCTTCTTCTTTCCCTCCTCTAGTATCTTCTGATGGTACAACTGCCATTTTGCCTTCCTCTAAAGCTGAACTCTTCACTCAAACATTTGCTTCTAATTCAACCTTAGACGATTCCGGAGTTGTTCCTACTCCTTTAACCCTCTCAAACTCATTTATGCCTAAAATTATAATTTCATCTAAAGACGTCACTTCTGCTCTCTCTGAGCTTAATACTAAGAAGGTTTACGGTTCTGATGTCATCCCTCCTGTATTTCTCAAAACTTATGCTTCCGAGCTTGCACCCTACCTTGTTAAACTATTTCGTCAATGTCTTTCTACTTCAACCTTCCCTTCTTGCTGGAAACGTGCGCTCATTCAGCCTGTGCCGAAGAAAAGGAACCCCTCTCAACCCTCTAACTATTGTTCCATTTCTTTAACCTTCGTTTTTCCTAAAATTTTCGAATCTATCCTTGAAAGGAAGTTTTGGAAACATCTCAATTCTTCTAATCTTATCTCTGATCGCCAATATGGCTTTCTTAAGAAACGCTCTACTGGTGATCTCCTTTTCCTTCTCTCTGACTTCTGGTACTCCGCCCTTCGGCAGTTCAGTGAATCTTTTGCTGTTGCGCTTGACATTTAGTAAGCTTTCAATAGCGTCTGGCTCAAAGCTTTAATTTCCAAACTTCCATCTTTCGGAATCAACCCTTCTTTCTGTGACATTCTCTCTGATTTAATTTCCGATCGTTCTATAGCAGATTTTGTATACGGCCATCGCTCTTCCTTTAAATCTATTAATAGAGGTGTTATTCAAGGATCTGTAATATCACCAACACCTTTTCTAATTTTCATGAATGACCTTCTCTCTGTTACTTCATCTCCTATCCTCTCCTAAGCTGATGACTCCACCCTTCAATTACTCTCTTCAAATTGAAAGGCACCCCTCCCAAAAACAGTCAATAGAAGCAAGGAGGGTTACCTTGGAGCAGCTGACATCTGATCTATCTCCCACTTCAAATTAAGGCAGAGAGAACATGGTTGTTTTCAATGCCACTAGAACTCAATTCCTCCATTTCTCTACTCGACACAATCTTGTACACAACTCTGATATCTTCTTCGAAAACACTCAACTCAGACCTTCATCTGTTCTTAATATTCTTAGTGTACCTTTTCCTCGTGATCTTTCTTGAAAAGGTCACATTACCTCTCTTTCTAAACAAGCTTCTAAGAGATTAGGTGTTCTGAGACGCCTTCAGTATTTCTTCACTCCACCCCAGTTGCTTGCTCTGTATAGGGGTGTTGTTCACCCCTGTATGGAGTATGCCTCAGTCATCTAGGGTGGTTCCATTCATACAGCTCTCCTATTAAAGGTGGAGTCTAGGACTTTTCGTCTTATCAATTCTCCTGCTCTCAATAATTCTTTCCAGTCTCTTTCTGCCCTTCGAATTTTTGCGACACTCTCTCTATACTATCGCTATTACAATGAACACTGCTCTTCTGAACTCTCTCGTCATATACCTCCTCCATTGAGATGGGCTCATGCGACTCATCTTTGTACACAGTCTCATTTTTTTTGTCCAACTCTCTGACCCCAGATTAACCGCTATGCTCAGTCTTACATGTACTCTACTGGTAAATTCTGGAACGCACTACCTTCTTCTACTTTACCAACTTCCTATGACTTACACACCTTCAAATGTCGTGTATCAGGTCACATCGACCTTTAATTTGACCAGGTTCCCTTCTTTTCCCCTAACTCTGGTGGAATTTTAGTAAGCTCACCTTTGCCCACCAGAGGTGAAATAGAATATATATATATATATATATATATATATATATATATATATATATATATATATATATATATATATATATATATATATATATATATATATATATATATATATATATATATATATATATATATATATATATATATATATATATATATATATATATATATATATATATATATATATATATATATATATATATATATATATATATATATATATATATATATATATAGTTTAAACTGAGTGATTACTTATATTGTAGGTTGTAATTTATTTTCCTAAAGTGTCATATTACCAATTTTTAAGTCAATTTTAAGAATCAAGAATGATGCATGCTATTATTTATAAGCAATAATATGTTTCAAGTTTTCTTGTTAATTAAAATTCAAATCGTATATACTAATTTCAATATTTTTGTATTCGATTTAAGCATAATAACAAAAGAAGTAGAAATTTATTTCTTCAAAAGATTTAATTAGAAAATGATAGGTAAAAAAATAATAACTAAAAATGAAAATAATAGCAACAAATAAACAAAGCTATATACAAACACACTCACTTTATATATATATATATATATATATATATATATATATATATATATATATATATATATATATATATATATATATATATATATATATATATATATATATGAAGAAGGAGAAGAAGAGGGGGAGAGGGTGAGAAGGAAGGAACGAAAGGAAACAAAAGAGAGATAAAGGAACATTCTTGATAATTTGAATTTATGAGGGTAAAACAATTAAAGTGGGCAACTTTTTACTGAAAATGCACTTCCGCTTATGTCGGTATCTCTTTTATTTGTAAATGGTAAGGATATCTATCCTTCTCTCTGTGATCCTGTCACTAATTTCCTTTCCGGTCGTTCAATAACTACTGTTGTAGACGACCACCGTTCTTCCTTTAAATCTATTAATAGTGCTGTTCATCAGGGTTCTGTCCTATCCCAACACTTTTTCTGCTTTTCATTAATAACCTTCTCTCTATTACCTCATCAAATATCAACTCCTATGCTGATGACTCCACCCTTCATTATTCCTTCCAGTTTGAAAAATGTCCCACTCAACAGCAGTTGATACACTCGAGAAGGGTAGCCTTGGAGCTACTAACCTCTGATTTTCTCGTATTTCTAATTGGGACAGAGAAAACACGGTTGTTCACAATGACTCAAAAACTCAATTTCTTCATCTCTCCACTAGACACAATCTTCCACACAACTATG
>SEYY01010634.1:12500-15000 GCA_009176605.1 Armadillidium nasatum
AACCTCCTCGTAAAAATTTGCTTCAGTATCAACGTAGCAACATGGTATTTATTAGAATTTAAAATATTTAAAAGAGTGCTTTTAACTTCTACTATATAATTACGTCGTAATGGTTGTTTTGCCCATGTTGGCCTTGCTTGACCATGGTTGGTGAACCATGGTAACCCAGAAATACCCAGCATAAAGCCATGTAACCCCAGTAGTGGTCCAAAACACTCTTAATGATGTGCTTATCATACATCAGTGCAAGTCCTTGACTTAACTTAAAGAAATTATTTTAACTTGGTTTGCGGGATACTTCTATTGTTGAAAATGAATTTAAATTCTTATGTGCATCCTCAAATCTTTGATAAAAATTAGACTGAAAAAGAGCCACTATATTTATAAACAAAAATATCGATCTTTTCTGCTTTAGATTTCGCAAACTATCTAATTTTTTTATACCATTAACAGTAATATTTAAAAAAGATAAGGAAATATGATGATTTTACATAATAATAGGTACCATGTAATTTAATTAAATGAAAGGTGTAAATCACTAATTAATCTTTAATAGGTACATTTATTCTGACTAGTTTAGCAGCAGAAATGAATTATTCAAAGAAATTGCTCATTTCGTTTCTTGCATTAATTATTTAGCATGTTAGAAAGGTAATAGTGTCTGATTTTTTTAAATGAAATATTAAAAAAGTCAAGATTTTGCAAACGTTTTCGTATAAAAAGGAATTATATAATTCTGCTAACGTCACTCTGAAAAAGAAATAATAATGCCAATAATGGAAAAATATTCTTGAAAAAATAAAATAGTTATGATATGTATGGATTTGTTGACAACATTTTTACTTTCCTGTCCTGGTTTAAGATTAAAGACCAAATATACAATTTCTTTCCTTTAAAGATATCATCTCACGGGCATTGGTCTATTCGAAGAGAGAAACGTTTTAGATACATTGCAAAAATTGTTCTAACGAACCGTTGGGAGAAGTGGCAAAAATGTTACGTTAAAATTTTCAATAGAAAAATGACATGTTAAGCATATGAATGTCGCTTCACTGTTTTATTTTCTAATAGGAAAATAATTGGAAAAATTTGTTGACAATTTTTGCCACTTGTCCCACTGATTCGTTAGGACAATTTTTGCAGTGTAATTTCTACCCAGGATTCGCATAGAGAATCGAACCAACATTTTGAAGCAAATGAGTCAATCATTCTATGAATTAAAACTATGAAGAAGAAAATCAATGAAATATAAAAAAAATTTCATTTTGCGTTTCTTTTTATATACAAATGCTTGATAAAAGGAATAAGAAAAATAAAAACATCTAATAACATGTAATGAGATTTTCTATATATAAAGACTTTACATTTTTTAATGAGTTTTGTTGGTTTAGAGGGTAAGGTCTATAAATAAATTTAATGAACTTAATAAATTAAAAAAAAAAGTTAACCATGTGGCGAAAAGAAAAATTTAAAACCACTTTTACAGTCAGACAAATAATCAAAATATTTTCAAACTCACAATAAAATATTTTTTTTTTTATTTCACCTCTGGTGGGCAAAGGCAAGAGACCTACTGAAATTTCCACCAGAGTTAGGGAGAAAATCGCAAACCTGGTCAAATTAAAGGCCGACGTGTGCGGATACAAGACGTTTGGAGGTGTGTAAGTCATAGGAAGTTGAGAAAATAGATGAAGGAAGTATGTTTCAGACTTTACTAGTAGACTACAAGTAAGATTGAGCACAGCGGTTAATTTTATTTTGTAATAAATGAATAAATAAATATATATATATATATATATATATATATATATATATATATATATATATATATATATATATATATATATATATATATATATATATATATATATATATATATATATATATATATATATATATATATATATATATATATATATATATATATACTGACCGGGGCTGGAATTTTGCCGGGGCCGGGGTGCTGGCCGGGGTTGCCTAAAATTTGTGAAGAGGTCAAAAGCACTAAACTTTTAGGTTAAAACTAATTAGATATAAAGTTAATTGAGGTTTATTTAATTATAAGAAAGGTGTAGAATAGCCAACATTCACTTAAATTAATGATTATATGCATTTTCTCTGGAAAAATGTCAGAAAATTACAGATTTTGTATAATAAAAAGTCCAAAAATAAAAAAAAAAAAAAAAAAAAACATTTGATTCATTAATAGTGATTCAACAGCTTTACCTATAAGCCCACAAAGTAAAGTTTGAAAAAATGTAAGATATAAAATTATCAATATAACCTATATTTATACATATCATTGTTATATCATTGCTATATGTCAAACTTGAATCAATTAACTACATTATTTAAAAATTATTATTTTTTTTATACTTTCAATCAATATGTTTAAAATATCAGCTTCAGCAGTATGGAAGTACTTTACAATGTTTCAGGATAGGCTTGAAATAGCTAAATGTAACATCTGCACTCAGAAAATTAGAAGAGGACCTCCGGG
>SEYY01010634.1:30000-32500 GCA_009176605.1 Armadillidium nasatum
ATTATTATTATTATTATTATTATTATTATTATTATTATTATTATTATTATTTATTATTATTATTATTATTATTATTATTATTATTATTATTGTATCATCATTTTATTATTATTATTATTATTATTATTATTATTATTATTATTATTATTATTTATTATTATTATTATTATTATTATTATTATTATTAATAATAATAATAATAATAATTATTATTATTATTATTATTATTATTATTATTATTATATTATTATTATTATTATCATCATCATCATTATCATAGATATGCTGAACAAAAATCCTTCATTAGAAGCCACCCATCAAAGAATCTCATATCATCACACGGACTTATAAATTATATCGACACAACCAACTAGGCCTAACAATATTAAAAACAAAAATCCCATTATATTAGATCTTAAATTGCAATATGAAATCTTTGATCACCCATTTTGATCTCACGGATCATTTTCCTTGCCTTGTTCAATGGAACGCACCTAACCTAACAGCTATAAAATACAGGGTAGAAAATGAAACAAATAATAGAATATTCATAGATAAAGTAAAAGAAATTGAGTTTTCTTCTGTATAATACAATGAACAAAGTGAAATGCATTCAAGACTCAGAACTTTAATCAATAAAATATATTGGTGTTGTCATGAGACATTTTAAATTAAAAGCAAGCAGTTAGCCTGTAAAAAGAGTCGAAAATCTTTGGTTAACATTAGAATTATTAAATTCTATAAATCGATAAAACAAACTGTACCGTAATTACAAACGAGGAATCATTCCTATTCAGTTATACAATAATTATAGAAACCAATTAAAAGAACTATTAAATAAGGCGAAAAACAATATAACATTGATAAATTATGTGAGCTAAACCATAATTCAAAAGTAACATGGAACCTCATAAACAATCTAATCAATAAAAACAAAGAGTATACTCACATTATAAACCAACTATCAATAAATGATGAAGTCTCAACAGACCAAACCAAAATCGCAGATTCACTTGATATTTATTTTATCAAAATTGGAAAGAACTTTTTATAAATAGAACAGCAAGCCAAACAAACTTTGAAACATATTTACCCCAATGCAACTCAATTCTCATTTGAAAATATTACTCCACTAAATGTCCGAAATATAAATGGCGGCTTAAACAATAAAACATGTGATATCTTGAGCCCCCAAAACTACAAATACAAGCTCGTGGCAGACATCATTTTCATCCCATTAGCTTACCTAACCAATGATTAATCCTTCTAGATGTCTTTCCCTCTACCTATCTTTAAGAAAGAATATACCTCCCTCCCTTACTAGAGGCTACAGACCAATATCCATCACACACACTATTAGTAAAATATTCGGAAAAATAATATTTTGAGCAGCTGACAGAATATTTCACTTCAAATTCATTTCTTAGCGATTTCCAGTTTGGTTTCAGAAAAGGGCCTTCAACTTCGGACGCGCTTATCTGTTTGACAGAAAATCTTCATAAAAATTTAGAAAAAAAAAGACTCCTTCTCCCATTCTGTTAAAAGATTTTACCAAAAGTTTTGACATAATAGATTGATATCCTATTAACAAAATTAAATAGACTGGGTTTCGATGGCTTAAACTTACAATGGTTTAAAACTTACCACCATGGAAGAAAACTAATGTGTAAATTTGGGTGATATACATTCTAACACACAACATGTAAAAATTGGTGATCCACAGGGGTCCATACTAGACCCTCTCATATTTTCAATACATACAAACGACCTAATAAACTCACACAACTCCTCTGTCTCGTTTGCAGATGATATATTTATGTTGATCAACGACGAAAACTCCGAAACTCTCTCCCAAAAAATTGAAAGAACATTAACAAACATCACGAGGTGGAACGAAGCAAACCAACTGTCATTAAACGTACCAAAAAAAAATCTTATATTAAGCAACAAAAACGCAGGAAATAATTTTAAAATAAAACTAAACTATATTGAATTAATCCTTACAAGTAGCGCAAAAATACTGGGTGTCGTAATATATGAATAACTAACATTTAAAGAACCCATAAACACATTAGTAAATACACTCATAAAGTATTTGTACATTCTTGTAAAATTAGCAAGATCCATACAACAGTATTTATTGCGGAAAAATATATTTTTCCCATATTCACCCCCAAATAATTTACTGCCTCTCCGCATGTGAAACAACACGCGTCAAATTATAACAACACTAAAATGAATCATAAGGCCCGTTGGTGGCAGCAGAGATTGTTTTTAGTCTTGCACCACCCATATTCAAAAACCTTAACATGCTAAAATTTTATCATCTTCTAAATCTCTCTCTTTCCTAATGGAAATACGCAAAGTAATAAACAATAGTACAAGTGAATTCCTGAGAAAAACTATCTAAATAATCAAACAGAACGAGGAATAATCCTACGAAACGCCACTAACCTAAATACTCCTCTCTACAGGCATACTAAAACACGACAAGCAGTGA
>SEYY01010635.1:5000-14811 GCA_009176605.1 Armadillidium nasatum
TCAGTGTGTTCTTTAAGCATTCTGTAAATTATGCGATACCTGCAAAAAATTAAAAAATAATAATAATAATAATAATAATAATAATAATAATAATAATAATATAATAATAATAATAATAATAATAATAATAGAAAGAAAAAGTTTGACCCCAGACTTATCATCTTAGATTTAGCAATGTCTGGTACACACTCGCTGTATCTCAAAACTATGTTACTAAAATTTCACATTTTTCAAAAGTTTCATAATAAATTCAAATAATACTTAAAACTTATTCATATATGCAAAGTGAAAGTACAAATTTAAATTTAAAATAATTTATGCCATCATCAATATTATTAAATTTTCCCAGATACTGTAAACGATTTTAATGTATTAAAAAGTATCAACAGGTATTAAAAAATTTCAGATTATACACCGATTTAGTTTACATTAATGAACAAATTTATTTGCTCTAAGGGAATATATTCAGAGTAAATTCTGAAAATAATTTCTTTTTTTTGTTTTGCTTCAAAACAACATATGCCCACACTCCAATCAACAAGAGACTGAAACAGCGAAGACTGAAATTCAAAATTGTTGCATACTATAAGGTGAAGTCTGAGGCTTTTCAACTAACACTTTTACTCTTGCTAACTCCCCGCAATCTCTTCTGCCATTCGAATTGTCTATACTATCTAGAGCTATTGTAAAGTACACTGCTTTTCTAAACTCTACAGTCGTATATCTCCTCAACCACTGAGAAGGGCTCATACTACACGCATTTTGTACAGTCTCAAAAATTTAAATCTCTAACTACATATTTAAATCTATGCTCGATCTTATTTATTCCACTTTTAATATCTGGAACACACACACTCTTTATCTCAAAACGGTGTCACTAAAGTTTCCCATTTTTCAGAAGCTTAGAATAAGTTCATAAAACACTTAAAACAATCATAGTAAAGGATCAGCAATGTGAAAGTACAAATTACTTTGTTTATATTATATTTCAACAGAACTGCTATTTGTGAGTTTTCGAATTTGGAGCAGAATGGTCAACAGGCCAAACATAATTTTAAAAAAATCATTTAACATCACCAAGAAAGAGAGACTTTTCAACTGTTATGAGTTTGAAATTACAAAATAACCAAAGAAAGAAGGAAAGAAAATGAAGTTCTCTTATTTCGCGAAGTACATAATTCACCAAAATTTTATCAATCTGACTACAGATTAGTTTACCCCATAAGGGTGAGTACCCTATTATATTTTGAGGTTTGGAATTGAAATTATACTCACTGAAATCATTTTTCTTGCCTTATTCAATGGTCATAACAGGAAATGATTTGGAAACAAATTTATAATCCAGCTGATGAACAATTCCATCAATTAATGATGAGGAATCATTAGTAAAAAAAAATTGAATATCAAATTAAATCCAAAAAAAAATAAATTGTTCACCCAGATTTTTTATTCTATAGGACCAGAACACTCTTTCTTCAAGCTTTTTCTCAAACTCCAGTAGTTTATAATACTAACATACTAACCATACGTTCGATGAAGGTATATGTAAAGATTTATAATGATTTTCTTTTTTAACTATTTATTATTATTATTACTATTATTATTATTATTATTATTATTATTTTCAACTTAAATTTTCATTATTCGGCAAGAATGTGTGGTTGTGTGTGGGAATGAACATATTCAGTTAAGATTTACAATATTTACTATATTTTTTAGTTGCTGTTAAAGTTACACTCAGTTTTACGGATTATTACCCTTTTGAATTATTCTTTGGTGTTAACTTACTTCTTGAAATGCCTATATTTTAATAGTAAATTTTATATTATTCATTTTTGCTTGATCATTTCATCCTTTTTCAATTACAACAATCTTCCTGTGGTTTAATAAATTTTTGTTCTTTCGGTGAGGAAAGGTGATGCCTGCTAAAGCACATTGATGAACTTATTGGTTTATTCTCTCTCGGATTCTATTGATGGCTGCTTCAAAAATTGAGTAACTCCTGTACAGGAAACTTACATTGAGTGAAAATGGCAGCTTGGCTTTTTCTGGAGCTAATTTCTTTATTATATTTTCTTATACCATTTCATTGGTAGCAGAGGGTAGTTTGCTGCATTTTATTTATTTATAAAGTTTTAGTCTTTACTGTGTAATTACACATTTCCTATCTCATTTGCGATAGTACTTTATAATATTAAAATAAATGATAATTATAGTATCATAAAAGGTAACTAAATAGAAAGGAAGTGTTTGAACTAAGGTATGTACTGTTTTTAAGTAAACTTCATTATATGAAATTGTGTCTTAAATATAAAAACTGAATTATATTACAGAATTTTTAAAAAGTATATACTTATTCTTTCACAGTAGTGAGAGAATCTGCATCGGCATCAGCATCGAAATTTTTTTTGGTACCGTACCATCATATATATATATATATATATATATATATATATATATATATATATATATATATATATATATATATATATATATATATTATATATATATATATATTATATAATATATATATATATATATATATATACTCGTCATCTGCCGTCCCGACAAGGCTAGAGGAGTGGTTCTCCTTGATAGAACGAACTACCTAAATAAAAAGGTTGGAACATCGATGTACAATAAAAAATTGTTAGTGCTTGCGGCTGCAATCTCAATCCTTTTTGCTTTACATCTTAAGTTCTCAAGGAACCAATCTTTCCACCAATATATATATATATATATATATATATATATATATATATATATATATATATATATATATATATATATATATATATATATATATATATATATATATATATATATATATATATATATATATATATATATATATATATATATATATATATATATATATATATATATATATATATATATATAATATATATAATATATATATATATAAATATATATAGAAAAGAAAAATAAGAAAAAGAAAAAACCAAATATATTAAGAACAGAAGAAGAGTTGAGTCATGTATTTTCAAAAATGATATTAAAGTTGTGTCTGCAAAATAAGCATCATTTTAAGACTGTTTATATATAGTTACAATGCAGAGAATGTCTTAGCAACTATAGATTGTGGTTTAAAAAATAAGTTTAGAATCATACCATGGAATAGATTCATTTAGGGCCCCATGATCTTGGAGTTTTTCACATATTGATGAAAATCCAATTTCAATTTTACGCCTTTTCGAGCCCAATTTGAAGGATGATGATTGTGTTTGTGTTGCGCCAATTTGAGTCACTTCGAGAGTGGTAACTTCTTCATAGTCGTTGAATAGCTAAAAATGGGTAAAATTTTAGTAAGGCCGTCTCTTGAAAAAAGTTAATTTACAAGGAAGTTTTAATAATAATGTTAATAAGTTAGTATTTAATAAAAATTAAATATTAAAAAAAAAAAAAAAAAAAATAAAAAAAAAAAAAAATAAAAAAAAAAAAATAAAAAAAAAAAAAAAAAAAAAAAAAAAAAAGGCAAGAGCTTTTATAAAAATTTTAAATAAATCAACAAAGTTATCTCATTATTATAATCAATAAAATAATAATTTTCATACTCAATATAATAATGTTAATAAGTTAGTAATGCGGAGAATTACTAATATTAAAGAAGTTTAAATATTTTGATATATCGTTTAAAACTTATTCTCCATAGTGTTGTCTAGTTGATTATATAACAAATTTTATGTCAATCTTTCTTTTCAATATTTTAAGGCAGGGCTTCCCAAACTTTATTCATCCCTACCTCTTATAATTAAGCAAATATTTTGTGATCCTTTTTTCCAATTACCATAAGAAAATAAAATTGCGTGCTTTGTTTTAATACTTTCAAAACTTCTTCGAACGTCACTTTGAAGAGTTCTTATCTAAGGTAAACGCCAGTTTAATATCGACTGATAAATTTTTTAGAAATTCGCATAATGTTCCCTTTAAATTAACTGTTTACATTAAATTTAACAAAGGTTATGAAATATATATAGCATATTAAATTCCACCAGTTAGAAAGAACTGGAAACCAGAGTTAAACAAAAGGCCAACATGTTCCGATACACAGCGTTTGAAGAATGTACAAGAAAAAGGAAGATGAGAAAATAAAGAGGGTACCGTATGTTCCAGACTATACTAGTGGGGTAAATGTAAAGATGAGTCTATGGGTTAAAGTCTGGGGTAAGAGAAATGCACAGAAAAAATATTAAATTGTGTAGAAAAGCGAATTTTTCTATATGGAAGAGGTATTTAACTGGAGAGTTCAGAAGAGCAGTGTCAAGTGTAATAGCGATAACGTAAAGAGTAATGAAACAATCCGATGGCTTGAAAGAGATTTAAGAGCGATATTGAAAGTAAAGAAAATTGTGAAGTCAAAAAACTCAACTCAATACAAGGGTGAACAACATCCCTATAGAGAGCAATTGGGGTAATGAGATGAAAATCTTAAGGTGTCTCAGAACACTAAACTTCTTAGAAGCTTATTTAGAGAAAGAGATAATGTGATTCATTTAACAAAGAACATGAGAAATAGAAATACCAAAAATTTAAAAAACAGAAGAAGGGTTCAGTTGTATATTTTCAGAGATATTAAAGTTGTGTGGAAGTTTACGTCGTGTGGATAGATGAATGCACTATGCTTTCTCTGCCCCAATTCGAAATTCACGAAATACTAAAAACTGGTTGCTCCAAGAACACTTTCCTAGCTTCAACTATATTTTTAAGTGGGTCGTATTTCAAACCGGAAAGTGTAATGAATCAAGAGTCATCAGCATAGAGTTAATAGGAGATAAAGTAACAGATAAGATTAATGAAAAGTAAAGAAAGAGTTCGTGATAGAACAAAATCCTGAGGAACACAACTATTGACAGAAGAACGACGGCAGTCTATAGCAGAAGCTATAGAACAACAGGAAAGGATGTCAGAGAAAAGGACAGACACCTAATGTGGGAAGTTTAAAAATTAAAGCAAAACGCCAGACTGTCAAAAGTCTTTGATATGTCAAGAGAATACCACTGCAAAAGATTCACCAAAATGATGAAGATCAGAAGACTAAGAGTCTGAGAGAAGGGAAAGATCAATAGTCGAGCATCCCTTAAGGAGGTCATACTGATTGTTATCTAAGGAAAGATTAGAAGATTATTTAAGTGGTTTCAAAATCTTACTGTTAAGGATTGATTCAAAAACTTTGGAAAAAACAAAGGTTAAAACAATAGGACGAAAGTTGGATGTCTGAAAGTGGTTCCTCCTCTTCGGCACAAGCTTGATGAGTGCACGCTTCCAGCAGGAGGAAAAGGTTAAAGTTAATGGGCAGAGACAAGACAGTTAACCAGAACAAGCTCACAATCACAAGTTTTGATAACCACAGGAGAATCCTTTCAGGGTCGTACATAGAGAGAGTACAGAAAAAACATGTATAAAATCTTTAAAGGAAATACGTTTAACACATGAGTTGGAGGGAGGTTTATAGGGGAATAGCTCCAGAATGACAGATTTAAGCCAAGAGTTCGGATTTAGCAGACGGTAAGACAGAAGTACTGTCTTCAGAAAATTCAACAGGTGGGATAGAGGAAGAAGTAAAGTTAGAAATGATATTTCTTGCAAAATACCAGAAACAATGTGAGGTAGAGGAATCAGAAAGATTGTAGAATTTTAAACAGAAAAGTTTTTAGTGTCTAGAAAAACAGATTTTATATGATTTTAGGATGAAATGTAAGAATCAAAAGTGATTTTCTGAAGTTAAAAGACAACGTAATTCTAAAGGGCAATGTCCTTGTGGCGAACAGTAGTTAAATTTATTAGTTGAGAGGAAAGAGAATGGAATGTAAACCTCCAAGCCAGAATAAATCACCTCAGTTGTATGCCCTGTACACTCAGATGGACTCCTCCCATGGCACATTGAACCAGCGATCAATGCATGGGAAATCATGGATTGCAACTGCAAGTTCGAACAGTTAGCAGCACAACAGAATATAAAAAATTTCTCCTTCATGAGAAAGAGGAAGATACATAGATAAGGTGAATGGAGGAGCCACGAAAAAGTAAGAGCATAACAGTGAACATATAAGAACTGGAGGTTAAGAAAAGATCAATTATGCAAGATTCATCTCTATGACGGTCGGGAATATGTGTGGAGAGTTGCTTAAACTGCTCAAGGATGCTCTGAACAGAAAAATTTTAAGCGCTTTCACCTCTGTATCATAAGAACCTAAGAAAAGCCATTGGAGGTGGAGAACACTAAAATCACCAAAAAATTATTTTGGAGTTTAGACAGGTGATAAACAAAAAGAAAAGTCAAATTGAGTTGAAGATTGGCAAGAGAGAGTCAAAGACATAAAATAGAAAATTCAGAAAACTCCAAATTAGAAATACAAGAAGAAATAACATTACTGCATACAAATGTGAAACATTAACCTTTGGCTGGAAACTGAGGATAGTGACAGGAGGATCAGATTGTGGTTTGCTATTGAAGCACTCAAATAGTTAGAAGATGTTTAGAAGTAGACGAGGTTATGTTCAACAATGTAAAAATTAGAATATTGACTGCAATTGCTATAGAAATTAGTTAATGCTCGATTACAATGAGCGAGTTTACAAGCCAGCAAGAAGAAAGTACTAACTGCAAATAATATACCAGTGTAATATACCTCAGCGAGTAAACTAGCTAACTTGCTACTCACTGAGGAAAAGTTGAAGACCTTGCTACTTTACAATGTACTCGCTCGCTTGTTAGCTGCTCACAAAGAGTAATCCACAACTCGCTCACTCACTTATAAGCCTACAAAGAGGGGCAAGAACTCAAACGTAGAATAAGCAAAAAGAGTACTTTGACAAAACTAGCAGGGGCCAGGGAGGAGACAGACTTCTAACCCCCTATCTTCGGTCTCTATTTTCATTTTCTGCCAATGGAGGTTGTTATGAAAATGTGCATAAAACCCAACTTTAAGTACAGTGCCACTAAAATTTGAAGAATGTTTTGTAGTCAAGCTCAAAAAATTTTATTAATTCTTTTATTAATTCTACTCAACTGAATTACAGCTCACCGAGGTTAAATAAGAATGACGGTGCAAAGTTATGATACATTCAAGAATATAGTACAAAATTTAAAAATTTTTGATATTTTTTTTGTCTTTCTTTTTTTTTTACTTCGAAGGCATCATTGCCCCTTTCGTTACATGTTACTATATTTACTATAATTTATATATTTTATAATCTAATTATTATAACAATTATATATATATATATATATATAATATATATATATATATATATATATATATATATATATATATATATATATATATATATATATATATATATATATATATATATATATATATATATTACCTGGGAGCACAATCTAGCAGCTAATATTTCAAATTCATCAGGCATGAACTCCTTCATATTTACATTTTTTGAAATACGGCAGTAGCTAGCAACTTCTAATATATACTCATAAATAACAAGATATAACTGCTTCTTATTTTTCTGCCAACACTGAGAGTTGAATGATCTATTGCCTAAATCTTGACAAATCTTACCTGCAAATATGTATAAAATAAAATTAAGACATTGAAATAAAAATGTACAATTGATTATGAATTAAGCAATAAATAATTAAGTAAGAAAAAATTTTAATCAAAGATAAAAGTATTATTACAATGAAAATATGGCCTATAAAATTATTAAACTGAAATTAAAATAAAACTGTACTAAGGTTTGATTAACCAGTCAGTTCTTTATTCCACAAGAGAACTATGATAATATAAAACCGCTAACCACTGCTAACTTGAAATATTCAAATAAACTGCATTTAACAACTCAAAATCATTTTAGGGGTAGGGAAAACCATTAGTGTAGGTTTAATATCACAGAATTCGCCTAAACTAAATTATTCAGGGTTGAGACATCTTTAATAATGACGACTGCTCTACATTTACAAATATATATATATATATATATATATATATATATATATATATATATATATATATATATATATATATATATATATATATATATATATATATATATATATATATATATATATAGCTCCGCTGCTGTTGGTCGTAGAGATAAAAGTAAAGCAGCATTTTAAACTACACTGCTTTCTACAAACGTTTAATTTGGATATTATTTTTTGTTTTCTAATTATTTCTATCAATAATGTTAAAGGAAACTTTTAAAATTTTTCTGAAAATGTGATTTTTTTAATTTTACAAACAAAATAAAAGATATACCGCTTCTTAAGGCATAAATATTGTACAAAATAATTAATATAATTGTTTCAGATTTCTAGACCAAGAAATAGGCAAGTTGCAATATTTTTACTAAGATCCCCACTGTAGTCTGCCATTTTGAAAACCTTCCACCCCTGGGAAACTTTGGGAATTTTCACAATCACCTCTCTTCATACTCTTATAAAACATATTCAAAATTCAGCTTGTTACTAATTAAGTGTAGGGTTCGGCCTATTTTTGGAAAAATATGCTTGGGATAAATTTAGAAACATGAAAACTGTTATGTACTTTTGTACATCTACCTTCGGCTCAAAATTGAGACTTGAAACAAAAAGAGACAGTAGAGTTTGTTGCCAGTTCAATCAAACCCCCCCCCGATTTTAAGTAAAGAACAATTGATGAGGTAAGGAAGAGTGATCATGGTGTTCAACACTGTGGAATTAGAATAAAGAACTTGAATAATGCATAAGCAAAAGAAATGTTTAGAGACGGAAATGGCTTTTAATAAATGAAACTAGAGAGAGCAGTTGGAGGATGTTATGGGATAAATAAAAAGTCTATTAGACTAATTTGAAACAATGTGTGAGAATCCAAATAACAGTCAGAACAGATGTGGGAAAAAGGTGGTTCGTCGTTAAAATGGTGGTGTTACAGGGAAATGCAATATCACTCCTACTATTTGCAATATACCTTGATAACTGCTAATGAAAAATATGAACAAGGAATGACTAAGAATACATCAATAAACATAGTGAGCACAAAAGCATTCCTCGATTTCAATATACATACATATTGGTGTTGGCTACAATTCACTTTCAACACAAAGTTTAATGTGGTTTCGGTTTAAATCATAAACGCTCGATATGTATAACAACCATTATTTTGAAAACATCGATACGAAAATCCATCAAACCAAACTCTCTGCAGCAAATAAAGACTGATCAAGTTTACAACTACTGTGGTGTTCTGAAGACCATTCAATGTTGTTGATAGTGGAGGTACATACACCCTGTCCTTCACATACTCCCACAGGAAATCAGGTCTGGTGATCTTGGGGGCTCCATGCAGAAGAATTGGTCATTTTATGTTGAGAAACCCATCTATCTGTTTCATAGGTGCTCATAGAGAAATTTAATGACAGACTGATACCAGTGAGGCGGTGTTCCATTCTGCTGAAAAAGGTTGGCATCATCCTCAGCTGCTAGTTCTAGAATCAACCAGTAGGTCAGCATCTGCAGTTAAGTCTGGATCCACAGTTTCCTCCAATATGGCACAAAACATTAATTTTTAGAGAGTCTCGTTCAACCATAAAGGTGGAATGCGGGTTCTCACTCCCCAAAATAGTCACACTGTGCCTACTGATTTTCCACCTCAGTGGAAGGTCACCTTATCACTGAAAATGATCTTTGAAAGCAGGTAATCAGCATTTTCCTTTAACACAAATTTCAAGTGGCGTTGCATTGTCATGAAGGTGTTATTTTTGGGCCATCTGCAGATTGTTTAGGTGAAAGAACACATGTATTATTAAGGTCTTGTTATAGTGCTTCTGCAAGAAGCCTAATACTCGG
>SEYY01010636.1:0-11221 GCA_009176605.1 Armadillidium nasatum
ATATATATATATATATATATATATATATATATATATATATATATATATATATATATATATATATATATATATATATATATATATCATTCAGCATTCTTAACGATCTAGAGCAGTTGATTAGGGAACCCACACATTCCAGATCGTCCTAACCAATTCTTGAATACACTTGATTTATGCTTCACCACTACTACTCCTTCTAGTTATAAATACACCATTTTCCCTCCTATTGGTAACTCTGACCATAATCTTATAGCTCTTAGTTATAATGCTTTCTCTCCAACAGCTCCACCATGCCCTAAACGTACTTTCTGGCACTTTAATCGGGCTAATTAATTGGGGCAATGCGCCGCTTCTTTGCTAACTATCATTGGAGTGAATCTTGCTTTGTCTCGGGGGACGCTTCTGTCTCTGCTGAAAAGGTAGGGGCCTTGACGGGATGGGCAGATTCATTCCATCTTCAACTAAATCTTTTTCTCCTCGAAAAATTGAATGTGAAAAAAAATCTCCTTCAATCACTCTTTCTAATTTTCATTCAATTCGTTGCAGGGATGTTCTTCGACGGACTAAGCGTACTTTCATAAAAAGGAAGTGCGCTGACCTCCATGGCTCTCCTACTGATAAAAATTTCTGGCCTCTTGTCAAAAATATCTCTAATAACTTCTGTAAATCTGCCTTTCCTCCTCTTATTCGCTCTGATGGTTCTGTAGCTAATACTCCTTCTGAAAAGGCTAATCTCTTCGGCCTCCTTTTTTCATCTAATTCCACCCTGCTCGATTCTGGCATCCCTCCTCCTACTCTTCTCCTCTCAGGTGTCCCATGCCTCTACCTGTAATTACTCATGATCAGGGTGCATGGGATCCTGAAATCTATGAACGTCAGGAAGGCCAGTGGCCCGGATGGCATTCCCCCTCGTGTTCTGAGGGAGTGTGCTTCCGAGTTGGCGCCTGTCCTCGTTCAGCTCTACTCTCTATGCCTTAATACTAATACTTTTCCTCAATGCTGGAAGCGTGCATTTGTTCAGCCGATCCCGAAAAAAGGTAGCCGCTCTGACCCTTCTAACTATCGACCTATAGCTCTCACTTGTGTTCTGTCTAAAATTTTGAAACTCTCCTCAACTCTCATTTCCTGGATCATTTGGAGTCTCATTCTCTTCTTTCTGATCACCAGTATGGCTTTCGACGCTCGAGGTCAACTGGTGACATACTTTCCTATCTTACTGATCTATGGTCTTCTGCCCTTAGGAGACTTCGGGGAGTCTTGTGTGGTGGCGCTTGACATATCCAAGGCTTTTGACCGGGTATGGCATGCGTCACTGCTCTCCAAGCTCCCTTCCTTTGGGTTTCCTCCTTCTCTTTGCTTACTCTTGTCTAGTTTTCTCTCAGATCGTTCCATTTCGGCTGTTGTAGATGGAGCGACCTCTTCTTTTCTGTCAACTGTGGTGTTCCTCAGGGTTCTGTTTTATCTCCAACTTATTCTTACTTTTCATTAACGATCTTCTCAACTGCACTTCTAACTCTGTTCACTCTTATGCTGATGACTCAACTCTACATTCTTCTACTCATTTCAAATCTGCTCCCTCTTTTGCTTCTAGAGTTGCTTCTCGTCTTCAACTTTCCGATTCTATTCTTGCCGATCTGGATGGGATTTCCCGGTGGGGTCATAGCAACCTTGTGAAATTCAACTCTTTAAAAACTCAACTTCTTCACATCTCCCTCTCAAAAACACCTCCTAACTTTCCTATCCTCTTCGATGGCTCTCCCGTCTCACCTGTAAATAACATTAACATTCTTGGTCTAAACATAAACAAAAAACTGTCTTGGAAACCACATATCACAATGGTTGCTAAAGCGGCCTCTAAGAAGCTGGGAGTTCTGTTCAGATTGCGAGAATTTTTTTCTTCTGAGCAGTTACTCCAAATATATAAGGGTCTTATTCGCCCTTGTATGGAGTACTGTTCTCACATTTGGGGGGCTCCGGCTCCTCCTCTCTTCTGGATAGGGTTGAGTCAAAAGCTAAAAGATTAATAAACTGTCCCCTACTTTCCTAATTCTTTGACCCTTTGTCTTTGCGACGTGACGTTGGTGTCTTGCCTCTTTTCTTTTGGTACTTACAGCGGCACGTGCTCAATGGAAGTGTCCACTCGTATACCTCAGCTTTTACGACGGCCTTGTAGCAAAAGAAGTGCATTGAATGAAGAAAAAAGTTCATTTCCAGGTTTGCTATATTTGGTGTTTCTTTCTTTCCAGCCACCTCTATCTGTGGAACTCTCTACCATCATCTATTTTTCCTCCTGTATTTAATCTTCCACTCTTCAAGGCTTCCGTCTGCGCCCACCTGAGGGCTGTGCGTTAGGTGTGTGTGTTTGAAGTGAGTTTTCTTCCTGTGTGTGCCCCCTCCTTGAAAAGGGCTCTGCCCGTGAGTGGTGGCGTTTAAAAATATATAATATATATATATATATATATATATATATATATATATATATATATATATATATATATATATATATATATATATATATATATATATATATATATATGAGAGAAGTATTAGGAATTAAGGTTATAAGTTGTTTTCCGTTTTAAGCATTTTGATTCTTATGGATTTCACGACGTATATATTCAAATTGTGTAAATTTAATGAACATTTGTAACATATTCAGTTTACTGGAAAGAACATTTCGAAATATATCTCAAAATTCATGCGAGACCTTTTCAACAATCAAGGCCATATAAAGAGAAGCTCATATGACTAAGTTTCTTTTTTTTTTTTTTAATTTCTGACCTAACGTTTTAACATGTTTTTCACGTAAGAATTTTTTAGAAAATAAAGTTTTTAATCTTCTTATTTAACAACGAAATATTACTTAAAATAGTTGAAACTAATACTTTAATTTAATTTCAAAATCAAACTATTCGGAAACTCTTTGAAAGTATATAATCAATGTTAAGAAAAATTTTGAACCACCGTTATATGTTGAATAAGTTTACTGTTTGCTTACAGCTTTTTATCAGATTTTTTACATCAAGAAAATTTCTTACTTAGTTTCAGTTCTGATTCGTATCCTACATACCTAATACTTTTCAAGTAAATGAATCACTTAGCAATTGTGTGAAGTAAATATAATTCTAATATTAACCTTCATGTACCCCATTTTTGTTCGTTTTGCAAATTCTTAAACTGTAAATTTAAATTTAAAATTAACACTTAAAACAAAATTGTGAGAGACCTTTATAGTGATCGTTTCATTAATTTCCAAAACATATCAAAATGCTTTTTTCATGGCAGTCATAAAAGATTTAATTTTTGATTTTCATTATATTATTATTATTATTATTATTATTATTATTATTATTATTATTATTATTATTATTATTATTACAAGATTAAAAATAATCAATTACAGTTTGCAAAGTTCATTTAAAGAATGAGTTAAACTCAAACTTTTTCCACAAATGTTTTTGAATATTCTGACGTCAGTTAACCTTGATTACCTGTACATTTTTTAGTTGGGGCCTTCCTATCTAAAGTGATATTCCATCCACAATCAATCTTACATGCTGCCAAAATCAATAATTCCAAATGATGTTTGCAAAAAATTAATTAATTAAACTCTTTGTCAAAAAAATCCAGTTTATGTTGAATTTTCGTGAGTTTTGCACATAATTTGATATACTATCTTTGACTTATGTTCTTCATTTCAAATGCTGGTTTGAAATGCACTGAATAGTTCTCTCACAATGCAATTGTAATATAATATAATTCAGGGTTAGAACATCTGTCTCCAAAGTTTGGATCTAATTATATATATATAATATATATATATATATATATATATATATATATATATATATATATATATATATATATATATATATATATATATATATATATATATATATATATATAGAGAGATAGATAGATAGATAATTCCAAATGATAAATGATAACGTTAGATATCTGTAAATAATATTAATTCAAACCTATTTCCGAAGTGAAAATTCCTGATTCAATCCTTAAAGCGAATCTTAGGAAATAACTTCATAGTGATATTTCCTCCTTGAATAAAACAATGGGGGAATACACCAAATCGTCGACAGGAAAAGTAGTCGAGAAGTCAAAGGTCCGACACGTCATTAACAATATTTTCTCACTTGTCCAAAACGTCGACAACTTTTTTTGGTAAGGTCAAAGGGCCGACAACTTTTTTTTATAACTCGTCCAAATCGTCGACACTATAAATCGATATCGATTAATCAAAAGATATATATCATCATCATTCACGGGTCGGGGGATACGGGGGGGGGGCAGAGCCCCCGTAGACAAATGTTCGTGTGCCATACATCTACTAAAATAATATATAAAAAATTAAAAAATATATTCATAATTATTGTAATAATAAAATTAAAAAATAGGCTCACATATCGATTGTATCGATATTAAAAAAAAAAAAATACGATGTTGGTCAAACAGTCGACACATTTTTTTTTCACATGTGGCCAAAACGTCGACATGTTGAAATTGAAAAGAAAAGTGATCGACTCATTTTTTTCACAAGTGTCGGCCTTTTGACCTGTCGACTACTTTTCCTGTCGACGATTTGGGTATAGCACCGAACAATGCCAGTGAGAGGAAAACCATTAATAAAAAATGAGTAAAATTTGCTGTTTTGCGTAGATCTCGAAAATGACACAGAAAGATCAGTGAGTAAGAAATTGCATGAATATTGAGTGAAAAAGTCAAATGTCACTTTTATTTGTATAATTATTCATTGATTTGTGCCAAATAAAATATTATCAACACTCAGAAAGGACAGGAAATTAAAGAGCTCGATTGTGAGGACTGTCCTCACGCACTGCTTTAATGAAGGGAAAATACAGGTCTGAACTTCTTGTTCATTCTCATTTGTCTTCATTTTTTATTGACAATGACATATATAGTACTTAATAATAATAATAATAATAATAATAATAATAATAATAATAATAATAATAATAATAATAATAATAATAATAATAATAATAATAATAATAATAATAATAGTAATAATAATAAAATAATTGCAATAAAAATAGTAACTATTATTATTACTACTACTACTACTACTACTACTACTACTAATAATAATAATAATAATAATAATAATAATAATAATAATAATAATATAATATAATAATAATAATGGATTTGTTTATTCTTAAATTTTATTCAAAGAGAAATAAAAGTTACAATTCAAATTACTAATAATCTGAATATATAATTTTTTATATTGCACGATTTGCATATGTCTATAGGGATATTAAGCAAAAATAAATTTAATTTCTCTAATATCTGTAAAAGAGACAACAAATTTCAAAACTCTTTCATGTTTTTTGAGTACCCAAAAATAATAATATATTAATTAAATTTTTAATTGGGGATGACAATAAAAATTCTTTAAACAGTAATAATAGTTATAAAAAATAGTAATAACTAATAAAAAGAACTATTATAATTATAATAAATCGTTTTGTTATTGTAGAAATAATAATAATTTTGAATATTCATTTATAACATATATGTATGATAATGCTAATCATAATAATGATAATAATAATAATAAAATAATATTATAATAATAATAATGATAATAATAATAACTGTGACTAAAAAGAATAATGAATATGACAGTAATAAAAGTAATGTTAAGTGATACTAAATTTATATTAAATAATAATAATAATAATAATAATAATAATAATAATAATAATAATAATAATAATAATAATAATAATAATAATAATAATAATAATAATAATAATAATAATAATAATAATAATAATAATAATAATAATAATAATAATAATAATAATAATAATAATAATAATAATAATAATAATAATAAAATAATAATAATAATAATAAATTTTTTATTTTTTTTATTTTTTTTTTTTTTTACGTGTTGTTGCAAAAATTTTAACTCGATAATTTTTGTGCTGTTTTTCACCTCGAGGATTTAAGTTTCAAAGTCATCTGTCATTCCGAGTAAAACGTGAGCAGTTCAAAAAAAAATTATTATAACAAAGGAAATTTACTTCTAAGAAACTGATACTTAATCTACCATAATGCTCTAAGCTGCTTTCATTCCCGTTTTAAGGTGACTCGCATTTCTTTGAAGAAATAAGCTCTCAAAAATAGGTTTATTAATAAATTTGTTTATAGAATTATTGTAGAATCGTGCTTATTGAACATTTTATTTTGGTTTTAACTAATTTTATACTTTCAGATTTCGATAATTCTAACGTTAATTCATGAATTGATTGGAGGCTTCAGGCTTTGGAATGGCTCAAATGAATATGCTCAGGGCTCAAAACAACAGGTACCTCAGGTGCTTTTAAATAATACCTATTTCCAGCTCCGGAGCGCTTTGACCACTTAAGTTCCAACTCCTCTGAATTAAAAGAATATATATATATATATATATATATATATATATATATATATATATATATATATATATATATATATATATATATATATATATATATATATATATATATATATATATATTCTCAGAGGGTCTCTAGTGTACCCTCGTCTCACATTGGAGTGTCTATGCTCCCACTTCTCCTTTCACTGACTCTCTTCTCATGTTCCTACAAATTTACAAGCACTTGCTCGTATATTACCTTTAAAATTTACTTCAAAATGGCAAAACATAAAACTGACTCGGAGATGTTTCGAGGGGCGGCATTCAAAGAATGTCCCTCATCCACTCCTCCCCATCACCAATTGGAAGTTGGTGGCCTCCGGTGATGGGGTTGGTGCCACCAAGACCTCAATGCCGACTTGCCCTGGTCTTCTTTTTTCATTAACTTCTGCAACATTCGCGATCTCTTTTATAATTTCAACTTTGTTCAACACCACCTCTCTTTTTCTAGACCTCATCTCTTGTTCTTAACTGAAACTCAGGTGTCTGAGTGCACTGACAGCAAACCCTACTCTGTTTCCTTCTATTGTATCTATCCTCAATTTTCAGCCAAAGGCGGATGTTGCGCATATGTGCGCAATGATGTTGTTTGTTCTCGTGTCTCTAATTTGGAATCTTCTGAATTCTCTACTTTATGGCTTAAACTTTCTTGCAACTCGACAACTAAATTCATTTGTTAATGGATGGTGTTGTTAGGGGGATGGAAAGGGAAGGAAAGGGTATTAGGTTGAGAAGTGGATAGGGAGAATGGGAGGTAAGTTTCTTGTTGTTTACAGATGATGCGGTGTTAGTTGCGGAATCTGGGGAGAAGCTAAGAATGTTGGTGAAGGAGTTTGTCAGGGAATGTGCGTCGAAGGAATTAAGGGTAAACTCAACAAAGAAGTAAAGTGATGAGGATTGGGGGCAGGGATGAGGCAGCAAGAGGAGGAGGAATGGGAGGGTGTCGAGGTGGGGGGAGAGAAATTTGAGGAGGTAGAAGAGTTTAAATATCTGGGAATGTCAGTGGAGGGAAAAAGAGGGATGGATGGGGAAATGAAGAATAGAGTGACAGAGGGAATGAGAGATATGGGGGACTGAGAGAAGTTTGGAAGGAGGGAAGAATATCAAAGGAAATAAACGTAAGTATGTTCGAGAGCATGTGTCTACCATTTGCAATGTATGGGTGTGAGACATGGGTGATGAATGCTCAGATTAGGAAAAAATTAGAAGTTTTTGAGATGAAAGGATTGAGTGCTATATGTGGGTTAAGGAGGGTAGATAGAATCAGAAACGAAAGAATAAGAGAGATATGTGGATGGAAGAGGGGAATAGTGCGTAGAGCGGAAGAGTGTGTGTTAAGATGGTTTGGTCATATGTGTAGAATGGATGAGAATAGGATGGTGGGTAGAGTGATGAGATCCGAGATAGAGGGAGAAAGGGGTAGGGAAAGGTCGAGGTGGAGGTGAATGGATGGGGTGAGAGGTTTGAATGTGGACGAAGGTAGGAGAGTCGCGGAGGACAGAGTGAGGTGGAGGGCAGTGGTGATGGGGGAGTGGAGATAGAGTGTGGATGTGTGTGAGAGAGAACTGTGATGAGCACAACCGTACGAGAGTGTGAAAGGTGAATGGTAAAATAAAATATATATATATATATATATATATATATATATATATATATATATATATATATATATATATATATATATATATATATATATATATATTTTATATACACATCACCACCACTCACGGGCAAAGCCCTATTCAAGGAGGGGGTGTTAAAAGAATAAAAATGAAAGTAAATAGAGTACAAAATCCAGAAAATAAAAACCACCCCTACAGTACCCACCTAACGCAAATTTCTCAGGTGGGCGCAGACGCGGGCTTTAAAGAAATTGAGATTAAATGCAGAGGGAAATACAGGAGATGGAAGAGAGTTCCACAAGACAGAGGTGGCAGGAAAGAAAGAGGCACCACAGCGGACAAGCCTGGAGTTGCCTATGTCCACGCAAAATTGATGGCGGACATTGCACCCCTTGTGCTGCGAGGACGCCGTAAAGGTGGAGGTACACGAGTGGATAGTTCCCTAGAGCATTTGCCACTGTAATACCTATAGAAAAGTGACAAGGCACCAACATCACGTCGCAAAGATAAAGAATCAAGAGAATTAGAAAGAGCGGGACAGTTTATAAGTCTTTTAGCCTTTGACTCAACCCTATCCAAAAGACGGGTGAAACCTGAGCCACCCCAGATATGAGAGCAGTACTCCATACAAGGGCGGATGAGACCCTTGTATAATTGGAGTAACTGCGAGGAAGAAAAAAATTCTCGCAGTCTAAACAGAACTCCCAGCTTCTTTGAGGCCGCCCTAGCAACCATTGTGATATGAGGTTTCCAAGACATTTTTTTGTTTATGTGAAGGCCAAGGATGTTTATATTCTCAACAGGAGAGACGGGAGAACCATCGAAAGAAATAGAAAAGTTAGGAGGTGTCTTTGAGAGAGGAGATTTCTAGAAGTTGAGTTTTTAAAGAGTTGAATTTCACAAGGTTGAGACGACCCCACTGGGAAATTCTATTCAGATCTGCAAGAATGGAATCGGAAAGATGTAAGACGAGAAGCAACTCTAGATGCAAAGGAAGGAGCAGATTTGAAATGAGTAGAAGAATGGAGGGTTGAGTCATCGGCATATGAATGGATAGAGTTAGATGAACAGCTGAGAAGATCATTAATGAAAAGTAAGAATAGAGTAGGAGACAAGACAGAACCCTGAGGAACACCACTATTGACAGGAAAGGAAGAAGAAGTCGCTCCATCAACAACAGCCGAAATGGAACGATTAGAAAGAAAACTAGACATAAGTAAGCAAAGAGAAGGAGGAAACCCAAAGGAGGGGAAGCTTGGAAAGCAGTGACGCATGCCATACCCGGTCAAACGCCTTAGATATGTCAAGCGCCACCACGCAAGTCTCCCCATGGTCCCTAAGGGCAGAAGACCATAGATCTGTGAGATAGGAAAGTATATCACCAGTAGACCTCGAACGTCGAAAGCCATACTGATGATCAGAAAGAAGGGAATGAGATTCCAGATGAACTAAGAAGTGAGAGTTAAGAAGGGTTTCAAAGATCTTAGACAGAATACAAGTGAGAGCTATACCGTGGCTCGAACGGTAGGGTGATTGACTCACGTGCTTGAGGGCGCCGGTTCGATCCCACTTCGGGATCCTAGGTATATACTACCTAGAAAGTTCCTCTCCTTGATTAGGGCATTGCCCGTGAGATGTGAACTTTTATGTAAAAAAAAAAAAAAAGCTGTAGGGCAATAGTTGGAATAATCAGAGCGGCTACCTTTCTTCGGAATAGGTTGGACTATTGCGCGCTTCCAACACTGAGGGAAAGTACTAGTATTGAGGCATAGAGAGAAAAGTTGAACGAGGGACGGAGCCAGCTCAGAGGCGCACTCCCTTAAAACTCGGGGAGGAATGCCATCCGGGTCGCTTGCCTTCCTAACGTTCATAGACTTCAGAAGCCCATGCACCTGGTCAAATGAAATCACAGGCAAAGGCATGGGACATCTGAGAGGAGAAGAAGTAGGAGGAGGATTGCCGGAGTCGTCCAGGGTAGAATTAGAGGAGAATAGGAGGCCGAAGAGATTAGCCTTTTCAGTTGGAGTGTTAGCAACAGAACCATCAGAGCGAATAAGAGGAGGAAAAGAAGATTTACAGAAATTGTTGGAGATGTTTTTGGCAAGAGGCCAGAAAGATTTTTCAGTAGTAGAATTTAGGAGCTCAGCACACCTTCGTTTGGTGAAAGGTCTGCTTTGCTCGTCGAAGAATATCCCTGCAACGATTCCGATCTGAATGAAAATTAGCTAGAGAGATAGGAGAAGGAGAATTTTTCCACTCTCGATACGCGATGTCTCTAGCCTGAATGGCACGAGAACAAGCACGATCGAACCATGGATTTTGAGGAGAGAAGGATTTAGTTGAAAAAGGAATGAACCTGCTCATCCCATCAACGATTACGGCCCCCACCTTATCGGCAGAGACCGAAGCGTCTTCAGAGACAAAGCAGTCACTCCAGGAATAGTTAGCGTAGAAGCAACGCAAAGCCCCCCCAGTCAGCCCGATCAAAGTGCCAGAAGATACGCTTAGGGCAGGGTGGAGCAGTTGGAGAGAAAGCATGAAAATTAAGACAAATTAGATTGTGGTCAGATTTACCAATAGGTGCGAAGATAGCATATTTATAGAGAGAAGGACTAGTAGTGAAGCATAAATCAAGAGTGTTCAAGAATTGGTTGGGACGATCTGGAATGTGTGTTGGTTCTTTAATCAGTTGCTCCAGATCGTTGAGAATGCTGAATGATTCGGCCTCCTCTCCCCCTGAATCGGTATGAGAGGAACCTAACCATTCAGTGTTGTGTACGTTGAAATCCCCTAAATAGAGGACCTCAGTATTTGGATGCGAAGATGTAACAGTCTCGTGAGAAGTAGTTAGGTACTCAAAAAAGGTAGAAAAATCTGTTCTATTAGGAGAACAGTAGCAGAAGCACAAGATTATTGAAGTGGTAGGAAGAAAGATTTTAAGCCACAGAACATCGAAGTTAGGAGATTCAAGATTCACAAGACGTGTTACCGGAGTGTTGGTGTTTACATAGGCACAAACTCCACCCTTAGAACGGAAATTATGAAATAAGTTATAGTTAGATATATTATAAAAGTTAGAAGAGGAATTCTTTGATATCTGGGTCTCAGACAAGAGTTAAAGGTTAGGATGAGA
>SEYY01010637.1:0-5000 GCA_009176605.1 Armadillidium nasatum
GTCAGCTACATTCGCTGTCAATCGTAGTTCCTTTTAACCATAAATTTTGTATCATTTTTCCTTTTCTTTCCTTCGAAAATCCGCATTCGCTTTTCTGTTTAATTTCGAGTCTATCAATGCTGAAAAAGGAAGCCTAATCGCCTACTAAGGGGAGCGCGAGGGGACGAGCAAATGAGGGGAAGTACCTTTAGATGCGAAGAAACGAGGGGAATCTTTTGTATATAAGGGAAACTAAGAATAGAGTGGGAATGAACAAATGAAATCAAAGTTTGAATCTAGAAGGTGATCGTATTTGAAAATATGAACTAGAAATCGACGCCCGAATCAGTGGTTAAGATTTACCTATATACTCTGTATATATACTAAACAAGAGTAATGTGGGTGTAGGTTTGCATTTATGTACGTTTTTCAACGACAGTAATACGCTATTCAATTACTTCCATCGGAATCATAACGGACAACGAAATGAAAAGACGCAGTCGAACTAGATTCATACCCTTAACTCAAACATATACCGATTTTTCTTTTTAATAAAATAAAACAATTGACCTTTGGAAAGATTTACGCACCCCCCCTCCCTCCCTCCCCAATCAAATCTTTCATTGGGGATAGGGAGAAAAGGTCATAACAGCAGGATCAGATATCCATTACACCCGCGAATGGAGACCGTAATTGAGAGGAGAAGTTGTCAGGCCTCCGAGGACTATAAAAAGAAGCTCTATTGGGTCGAGGCTTGTTAATTATTTGGAATCCCTAAAGATTCCTTTTATATATATATATATATATATATATATATATATATATATATATATATATATATATATATATATATATATATATATATATATATATATATATATATATATATATATATATATATATATATATATAGAGTTGGTGCAATAACTTACTAGTATTTCTGATCATCTTAGTGAAAAAATTTGCATATTAAATTTTTTTTTAAATCTCCAAACTTTTTTTATATACAATTAAATTCTGCCATTCTCTGGGTTACTTCGACCACTTTCTTATCTCTGCATTATGTTCTATTTTCTTCGAACTATCCGCATAAAGAGCCACCCATCTTCTTCTGCTGGTAGACTGGGAATGTGGTATTTTGCTGCAACAAGTTAGTAAGATTTGCTTTCATTTCCTTGGAATGATTATCGAACTTTTTTTTTGAAAGGTGAATAAGAAGAATGTCCATCGGAGAGCTCAGAATACATAATCTAAGTGATTTTTATCGGAATGGATCCTTACAGAACATTCTATTTTCTCTTCTTTCAGAAAATTCTTATCAAACTTGATTTAACTCTTGTTCTAGTGTAGTTCACCTACACCAGATTAAGCTTCAGACAATATTCAGCTAACATATAGAATATTTCATCCCGTTATCGTACAAAATCTATTCTCTGTCATCGCAAAAAAATAGTTATAAGCTTCTGATTCCTCTTCCTCATGTTCTTCCTTATCCTTAGCTAAATGTAACATACTTCTGATTCCTCTTCTTTATGTTCTTCCTTATCTCTTCCTTATGTTCTTCCGTATCCTTAGCTAAAAGTAACATACTTCTGATTCCTCTTCCTTATGCTCTTCCTTATCCTAAGCTAAAAGTAACATACTGTTGAATCCTCTTCTTTATGTTCTTCCTTATCTCTTAGTTATGTTCTTCCTTATCCTTAGCTAAATGTAACATACTTCTGATTCCTCTTCCTCATGTTCTTCCTTATCCTAAGCTAAGAGTAACATACTTCTGAATCCTCTTCTTTATGTTCTTCCTAATCTCTTCCTTATGTTCTTCCTTATCCTAAGCTAAAAGTAACATACTTCTGAATCCTCTTATTAATGTTCTTCCTTATCTCTTCCTTATGTTCTTCCTTATCCTTAGCTAAAAGTAACATACTTCTGATTCCTCTTCTTTATGTTCTTCCTTATCCTAAGCTAAAAGTAGCATTTTTTTCCTTTGTTTCTTCCAATTTCCGTAATTTAGTTTTATTCTGCCGTCTCTACAGTTACCTTAAATTTTGTTAAAGTTAAACACTGGTTCGAACCTTTGTTTTTAATATCATTTAAGATGGTTTCAGTGTTATTATTTTCCTTTTCATTTTTCTTTAACTCATTTATGCCTATCTTTTTTTCTGATAAGTAAGTAAATGAAACCACTAAGTTAAACCGTGGTGCGAATTGTGTACGATTCACACCACGGTTTACCTAAGTGATTTCATATATATATATATATATATATATATATATATATATATATATATATATATATATATATATATATATATATATATATATATATATATATATATATATATATATATATATATATATATATATATATATATATATATATATATATATATATATATATATATATATATATATATATATATATATATATATATATATATATATATATATATATATATATATATATATATATATATATATATATATATATATATATATATATATATATATATATATATATATATATATATATATATATATATATATATATATATATATATATATATATATATATATATATATATATATATATATATATATATATATATATATATATATATATATATATATATATATATATATATATATATATATATATATATATATATATATATATATATATATATATATATAAGTATAAAAATAAAAAAAAAGGAAATATAGAAAGGCAAGAAAGAGAAAAAAGAATCTACATTGAAATTTTTCTTAACCTTTCTGAAGGACTGAAGGAAATTACATTTCTGAGATTCCTGAAAATCCACGACTGAGATCGGCCAATTCTGAGTCGAAAAGATTGTGGTGGTGGACCTGGAGAGTGGGAGGAGGGGGTGGGGGGAAGAGTGAGAGAAGGGGAAAAGAGGGGGGGTGGAGGGTGAGACCGAGGGGTCTTCAGGAAGGAAACTCTGAACACAAAATTAAATCAGAGCAAGTGAAATAAAAGTATAAAAAAAACAAAAAAACAAAAAAAAACTTTATTATATTATATATATATATATATATATATATATATATATATATATATATATATATATATATATATATATATATATATATATATATATATATATATATATATATATATATATATATATATATATATATATATATATATATATATATATATATATATATATATATATATATATATATATATATATATATATATATATACATATATATACATATATCATTATTAAAGGAGTAATGGAAATAATAAAAAGATGGGAAAGTACGTACCTAAGAAGCCATTGAGACTTTTTTGCTAAAGAGAAAACAAGCTCCGGAGTTGGGCAATTGCATTATAAATCTCATTATGGCAAATGGTTCACCTATTGTCATTGGACAAAGTCTCAGAGATAAATCTTTTACAATGGACAATAAATGGCAGCATCTTTCCGGCTCATTTGAATTTTCCTAATTGCTCATATATATATATATATATATATATATATATATATATATATATATATATATATATATATATATATATATATATATATATATATATATATATATATATATATATATATATATATATATATATATATATATATATATATTATTAAGTTATAACCTGGTTCTCTGAAAGAAAGAACTACATTCAGTTGGTGCATGTTTATTAAGTTGTAATAATGCAACTTAAAATAATAGATTTATATCCAAACAAGAAAATCTTAGCAATCCTGCAAACATATTCAAATAAACAAACATACTCAAACAAACGTATTCGAACATATTCAAGCAAAGAAACATTTTCAAACAAGCAAACATATTCAAGCATATTCAGACAAACAAATATATTCAATCAAACAAACAAAGAAACATTCAAACAAAAAAACATTCAAACATATTCAAACAAACAAACATATTCAATTAAACAAACAAAGAAATATTCAAACAAAGAAACATATTCAAACATATTCAACCAAACAAACATTCAAGACTATTCAAACAAACATTCAGTCCTATAAAGAATAGAAGCCTGTGTTTTATAGATGTTCAGAGTAAATTTTCTAATTAAAGTTTGTCTCTCAAGGAAATTGCCCTACTCCCGGAGGGAACTTTTCTAGGTAGTTTTTTCCTAGGGTCCGGATGAGGGATCGAACCAGCGGCTTCCAAGCATGTGACTCAATCACTCTACCCTTATACCACGAGACATTTTGTTTTTCACGATGAAATGCTTCACTATCAATAATTTGATGCTTGATTTATTTATTGATTGATTGATTTATTGAGATTTCTCGTCAAAGAAAGATATAAATAAACAAAGTTGACTTTTAAGTATCAATAATTTGATTTTTGATTAGTTGATTGATTGATTGATTGAATATTTTATTGTAATTTCTTGTTAAAGCAAGATATAAATAAGCAAATTAGATTTCTTAGTATTAATAATGTTATTTTATTTATTGATTGATTGATTGAGATTTATCGTGTTTTATTTATTTATTGATTGATTGATTTATTGAGATTTCTTGTCAAAGAAAGATATAAATAAATAAGCAAAGTTGACTTTTTGTATTAATAACTTGATATTTTATTGATTTATTGATTGATTGGTTCATTGCAGACTTTTTAGTATTAATAACTTGATATTTTATTGATTTATTGATTGATTTCACTGCAGACTTTTTAGTATTTTAGTCAAAATGATGCAGGAGATAAAATTGTAGCTGACAAAATTGCAACTGACAAAATTATAGCTGACAATTGTAGCTGACGAAATTGTATCTGAAAATTGTAGCTGACAATATATATATATATATATATATATATATATATATATATATATATATATATATATATATATATATATATATATATATATATATATATATATATATATATATATATATATATATATATATATATATATATATATATATATATATATATATCAGTTATATTATTACTTAATTTTATAAAGTCATAAGTCAAGAAACCCCATCCCTCCCTCTTTCCCC
>SEYY01010637.1:12500-22500 GCA_009176605.1 Armadillidium nasatum
TTTATTATATTATTATATATAATAATTATTATCTAATTTATTAATTATTTATAATTAATAATATATATGTATATATTTATATAAAATATATATATATTTATTTATTATTTATAATATAATTATTACTATGTTATTATTATATATTATTTTTGTTATTTTCTACTATATTAATATATTTACTCAATGGATTATTATTTATAAATATTATTTATATTTCAAAAAATAATGTGAATGAATTATATAAATTATATATATTGTTATATATATAATTTATTTCTTTAATATATAATATATATATAATCATATACGTATAATTATATATATTATTATTTTAAATAACAATTATAAATAATTTATATTTTAATAAAATTTTAAAATGTTTTTTTTTTTTTTTTTTTTTATATAATAATAATAATTATATCTAATTTAAAAAATAAAATAATATATATTTAAATAAAAAATAAATATATAATACACCAACAAAATAATATAATTCCATATACCATAATAATATATACCATGACAGTTTGTAAAAACTATACTATGAAAACTACAAAAAGACTATATACACTAAAAAAAACTATGAAAACTACAGATCATTAATTATGATCAATATCCTATTTTAATATATTACAAGAACAAGGAGATAAATTTATAATTTATATGTGACATCTACCCTACATCTAATATCTCGCTTATGAGAGGTTTCCTACTAAGGCGTATATATCCAAATTTCGCTTTAAATACATCCTTTCCATGCTTTTGCCCGTTATGTTTAGAATATAATAGTTAAGAATGGCTGAGAGATCAATATCTTATTATACATATCAACGATATTTTTAATAACTAGTACGTGTAAGGTGTTTTTGCTCTTATCGTAATTATCTTTAATTCGCGCTAGTGAATGTTTAAATGTCTTATCTAATTCAACATTCCTATATCTCTTAGGGTGACACGTATTAAATTCCATACGAAACAACCACAACTCAATCTATCAATTCATTTTAGTTTATTAATTTTTTTTTATTATTCTTTTTTCTTTATTTTTATATAAAAAAATTTTATTATAAATTTTGTTACTTAGTATTATTATAATATCGTCGTTTATATAGATACTTCATAATAAGTTAAATCGTATAGTATAATAAACAATTATAAATTTGTGTTCTGGTAATTGTATAAAATAACATTTACCGCCGTATCAGTAAAGAAAGTAAAATCTTAAAACTCTCAAGGACAATAGCTGCCTAAGGAGGTTTCATGAACAGAAATTATAATTTATTATAAACTTAGCTATAGTATTATATGTTTAACATTAACATTTAATACACACCATAATAATATAAATACAATTAGATATTCTATTTTTTATAAATATAATTAACACCAGTTCTCTCTAATCGAGAAGGATAAGGAATATGCAGTGCACTAAGATTTAAGTAAATACATGAAATTACACTTAATTAAGTTTTTATTGTCAACCTGGCCTTAATAGTCTCAGTTATACATTATATATTAATTATTATTCTTAATATATTATATATATATATATATATATAATTTAATTATTAATATATATATAATATATATATATTATAATATATATATTTATAATATATTTAATATAATATATATATATAAATATAAATAATATTATATATATAATATATATATTATATATATATATAATAATATACATATATATATATATATATATATATATATATATATATATATATAATATAATTATATTTATATATATATATATATATTTATATTATATATATATAATATAATATATATATATATATATATATATTAGTATATATATATATAATATATATATATATATATATAATTATATATATTATATATATATATTTTATATATATAAATATATATATATATTATATTATATATTATTAATAATATATAATTATATATATATATATATATATATATATATATATAATATATATATACATATTATATATACTATATTAATTATTATATATATAATATAAATATATATGATATTTAATTATTTTAATATATAATATATTTTTATTAATAATATTATATTTATATATATTTAATAATCATATATACATATATATTTATTTATACTACTTAAATTAATATATTAATAATAAATTTAATTATACTTTTTATTTCTATTTACTACATTATATATTATATCTAACTATTATTAAACATTTCCTTGTTAGATTTATATAAATCTTTCAATTAGCGATTTTGTGAAAGTTATTTTAAAGGTTATTCGGCAATATTATGTTATGTATTCTTATGAAGATATATATATATATATCATTAAATTATCAATATATATATTATATATACCTTATTTTTAATGTATTTATCATAATATAGGTGTTAAACTAGTCTAGTATCATTATAAGCTACATACAATGATAAATGATAGCATATTTTGCCAGATATACTAATTTAATATTAACTAATTTAATACTCATATAATAATAGTCTGTAATTTATTGCTATCATTAAGGCTCATATCAAAATAAATAGATATTAAACCTAATTTAGGATGAATTAAAAATAATACTTTTAGATAAAATAATAGCCTAATTTTCGCATATTATTCATCATAGACAATTACAATTCTTAATTATATTCTCAAAATATTTCACCCTCTAAGATGTGAAAAATGTCAAAGAACATTTAAACGAATAATTTCTTTATTATTTCTAAAAAGTGGATTAAAAAGGACAATAAAGTAAAGTAATAATATTCATAGTACTCATTTTAACGCGTAAAGTTTTATTTTTATAACTCTACGCTGGTGATATAGTAACTTATAAGCTATATAACTATCATATAAAATATGTACGGAGGTAATAAAACACCCTTTCCAATAGTGTATACTACGTCTACAGTCCTTATCGTTGCTGGTTTGTAAAATTAAATATCGTTGACTGATTATTATCTTTATCTAATTCTCAGCCACTTAGCGTGATAAGGTGAAAAGGATGGGTAGGAATAAAGATAGTGAGTAAGGTATAGAGGCATAATTTTAAAGAAGATGTATTCAATTTGAACTAATATATATGGTACTTTATAATAGAATCTAATGACAAAGTATTTACTATTACTATAGACTTTTCTGTTTCTGTAATGACTTATCCACATTTTATATTTAAATAACTAGTATCTTTCCAATTCTTATAAACATCTAAAGCCACTGTATTAATATCCAATTATTTTATTTAAATTTCTATAATATATAAATTTTTCATTTGATTTGATTATATTTTAATTTGATAATGCTACTTCTCGTTATTAATTAAGATAAATAATTATGTTAAAGATATATATATTTCAACATGTGAGTACTTTATTATTGTTCTATGGGAATTATGTATAATATTAATATTAAATTCTCTTATAATTTAGTCTATAGAGATGAAGTAGTTTTCATTTTTAATGAGTGATAGTGTTACTTTTAATTTGTCTAAGGAATTTGTATTTATAATAATTATTAAATTATCTCTTAAATCTATATTTGAGAATATTATAAAGATAAATTATTTCCATTTTATTATTTTAATAAGTCATTAATATATGTATATCGTACATTGGCAATGTCAATCACATTGTTCATGATTATGACTACTAGATATTGGGTACAGGGCAACTACTGATATCTTCTCATCATACCTTCTTTTTGATTCATGTTCGCCTAATACTTATATTTGTCTTCATTATTGTGCTATGCTACTATAATATTTTAGTTCTTTCCTAGCGCGATTTTAATTCAAATTCTTAGACCATAAAATGGGAAATTCACGCTAAAAGAGTCTGCAGTGAAAGACTCAATACAATCTAAGTGCAGATTATGAAAACTTGTATATATTAACATAGTCTGTGTGATATCTTAATTACTATTCAGAAAGTCTGAGCCAAAATGAACCAAAATTGAGAAACACAAATAAATCCAAATAGGAGAATATCTAATATGTATCTATATTCTACGTTATAAAGTCTTAACGTGGTGCATGCCATTATTCTACTTGATATTTATACTTTCTTATGTATATAAGAAGTAATATTTCATTCATCGTCGAAAGTCTCTTTGAGTTCTAGAGTACAATAAAGGAGAAAAGAGTGATATAGATAGAACGACAAGAAAAAAGTTTAATATTCAATAACAACATGTGACATTAATGACAAATGTCTAATAAATAACAATATATATCCTATACTTGAAACGTTAATAGGTGAATGAAAATACATAATTTGACGTGATAGTTGTATATTCTGATTCTCTAGGACAGCAAGACATAATTAACTAATCTTAATATTAGTATATCGAAATCAATCAAAATCAATCAAAAATACCGTAACTTTAAATTGACACATTCTTTCAAAAGAGTCCAAATCTGTTGTGTTGTTATGAACTATATTATCCTTATACATAATGTAATACGTAAAGATATACTAGTCGTCAAGTATCTACGACCATATGCAGATCCAACCTACATTTTATGATATAATAACTATACGAATGAGCCAGAATCATACTAATATTGTTATAGCTAATAGAGCAACTGACTCAAATACTGGGCTACATACATGAGAGAGAATATATATCCTGATCTCACAAGTCCTTTCAGCAATGAAAATATAAAAGTAGGTAAATTGGAAAAGCGCATAAAAGCTGGTGAAATGAGAATTAAATCAGTTTTCATGCCATTGACGTAAGCCACTAGCCTTGTTTCGGTATCATCACACGTACACAGCTTCTTATATCTACTTCTCTATATAAAGTAAAAAAAAAACATAAACTCTTAAATCTCCTTAAAATAGTAATAGCCTCATCCTCTCTAGGCACATAAATAAAATAAATAGTACATAGAGGCTTTTAATCATAAAAGAAAATTTAATTGCACACAAATATCCCTGAGAGTTAACACAGAACTTCTTATGATATCAGAACAAATTAACTCTAAAATTATTTTATGGTCTCAGATATTCCTCACCTATATATACATATATAAAAATCGCACACATTACTAATAAATCTGTTATATTAGCGATCATGAAAATTCCTTTCTATAGTGTAATTCTTTGTAAAGAGTATCTTTTTTAGAGTGTCTAGAACATATATTAATAAATATATCAAGTTTGTTTGCTATACTAATTGTTTGCGTGAACTATTGGCGTGGTATATATAGAATATTACGACATCTATTTAATATATATGATTGGTTTTTGTACCACCTGAATACAGTGTAAATAATTATATATATAAAAATTTATTTTTTGTATTTGAAATTCCTTCTTGTGTTATATCAAAGTGCAATTAAATACATTACGAATACAGTGTACAAACATCTGACCACTGAACTACTCGAGCCTCATCTGACACGCTTCGATTATGGAACAACACACTATTCTATCATACTGAGCCTCGAAATCTATGACTACATCGAATTACAGTTATGTTTTGAGTATATTAGTATTGTATTATTTATTATGAATATGATTTGCCAGGTATACCTAGATTTGACTTAAAGAATTTATCACTATATGGATATATATAAATCTTAATTATTTAAGTTATGCATTATATTACAAACTTAATAAACTTATGCAACCAATATACTTAGAATGCTATTAACTACTTACTTATCATATAGAATACCTAATATACAATAATAGGAGTTATAATAAACTTAACATAGGCATTAATATATATTTATATATATTAAGTATATATCTATATCTCCTACTATAAATTCTAAATAATATATATATATATATATATATATATATATGTAAAAAAAAAAAAAAAAAAAAAAAATTATAATTAATTATAAAATATATATATAAATAATATATATATATATATACTATAAATAATTAATATATATAATATATATATATTATTAATATATATATATATATTATATATAATATATATATATATCTTATAATATATATATATATACTCTGTATATTTTCACTCATAATTAATACCGTGGAATTAATAATATTGTATACTTATACTTTATTATTTTGAAATTCCTCAACTTAAGTCTATATTATAAAGTATATTATTATATAGCATCATATATGAAATATTCAAATGCAGCCGAGAAAGATCTCTCATTTATATGTCCTATATATATATTATCTCTATATCCAATTCTATATAGTATATATATCTCATTTATCCATATTATGATTATTTTATTATATCTATATATCTCTAACTCCGGAGCTATGTATTTTCTCTTATTTAAGCAATAAAAAAGTCTCTATAATTTTCTATGTACGTACTTTTACCTAATCTATATTTCTCTAATACCCTATATATTATATATATATATATATTATATTAATATTATATAATTATATATAAATATATATATATATATTTAATATATAATATATTATATATATTATAATATATTTATAATTATATATATATAAATATTATATATAAATATATATATATTTATATATAATATTATATATATATAATTAATTATATATATTATATATTATATATATATATATATATATATATTATATATATTATATATATATATATATAATATATAATATATATATTATATATATAATATTAATATATATAATATATAAATATCTAAAAATATTATATATTATATAATATATATATATTAATATAATAATTTAATATATATATAATATATTATTATATATATATTATAATATTATTAATATATAATTAATTATATATATATTATATAATATTAATATATATATATATTATATTTATATATATATTATTATATTTATAATATTATAATATTATAATAATATATATATTAATATATTTATAATTAATATATACTAATATATATTCTATAATATTATATAATATATATATCTCTATATAAATATCTATATAAATATATATATAGATGGTATAGTGCTCCTCAATACATATATCATTTCTTATACTATCTATCTACTATCTCTCGATGTTCTATGAGTTTATAACTATATTATTTCCGTCTTGCGCGTCTCGATAGGTGTAATCTCTCTCTCTCTCACCCTTGCTCGTACCGCCCTCGTCTGCTTTCATCCGCCTATCTATATATATATTACACTTCTCCTCCCCCCTATCACTCTTTCGAATCTCATCTCAATCTACCAAGAGCGCCCACGCTTCTTACCTAACGACATATGCTCTCCCGTCTGCGAGGCCCGAACTTCGCGCGTATCAAACTGTTAGATCTCAAGGTCGTTGTATATCTATAATCTCAGAATAAAGTGTTTCTTCTAAAGATTTCCTTCAGTCCTTAGTCGGAAGAAAGGAATATTGACACAAAGCGCAATCAAGATTTCAATGTAGATTTTTTTTTTTCTTTTCTTCTCTTCTCTCCTCCTCTCCTCTCCTCTCTCATTTCTCTCCTCTTTCTTTTCTTCTACTCTTTTTTCTTCCACTCTACCCTGTGCTCTCTCTTTCTCTTTCTCTCTCTGTCTTTGTCTCTGCCTGTCTGTCTATCTATCTATCTTTCTGTCAGTCAGTCAATCTGTCTGTCTATCTGTCTATCTGTCTGTTAGTCAGTAATCTGTCTGATAGTCAGTCAATCTGTATGTCTGTTTGTATATCTGTCTGTTAGACAGTCAATGTGTTTGTCTGTCTATCTGTCTGTCTGTATATCTGTATGTTAGACTATCAATGTGCTTGTCTGTCTATCTGTCTGTTACTCAGTTAATCTATCTGTCTGTCTGTTAGTTAATCAATAAGTCTGTCTATCTGTCTGTTAGTCAGTCAATCTCTCTGTCTGTCAGTCAATTTGACTGTTAGTCAGTCAATCTGTTTGCCTGTCAGTTTGTCAGTCAATCAGGCAGTCAGTCAATCTGTCTATCTGTCTGTCTGTCAGTCAATCTGTATCATTCTCTCTCCATTTGATATTTCAATTACTCTTTCTCTTATATTTCAATGTAACTTTTTCCAGAAAGACGTTTATTAAAATCACTATTTAAAAACCACCTTTAACTCTATTTATTATTTTAATTAATTAATTCATTTATTTATCTGTTTATTAATTGATTTATTTATTTACTTATTAATTTATGTTGATTCATTTACTAACAAATTAGGTTCTCCATATTAATAAGCTGAATTGTGGAGCTTGTTTATGAAAAGGTATTTTAAACTAAAACAATAAAACAGATTTTCTAATCTGATCATTTGCATATTTTTCCCTTGCAATTCATAATTAAAATTAACACTGAATTTTGATATTATTTGCATAAACATCGTTATACAATGGATTGCAGTAGAATAAATTATATATATATATATATATATATATATATATATATATATATATATATATATATATATATATATATATATATATATATATATATATATATAAGAAGAGAGAAAAAGAAGAGAGAAGAGAGAGAGAGAAAGAAAGAAAGAAAGATAGAGAGAGTGAGGAGAGAGAGAGAGAGAGAGAGAGAGAGAGAGAGAGAGAGAGAGAGAGAGAGAGAGACAGAGAGACAGAGAGACAGACAGACAGACAGACAGAGACAGAGAGAGAGAGAGAGAGAGAAAGAGATTTGAAATTTTTCTAGATATTTGTAAGCACAAACATTAAGGGATACGTTATTGTTGCAATTATTTTTTTCTTGGAAAAAAATGAGTTGAAAATTTTAATATTTAACGTTTAAAATTATAAAAGTTTGAAAATTCAAAAGTTTAATTAAAAATTTTATTCTTCACATTTTGGATTAATCTTTTACCGTAAAATTTCGTGTTGACGAAAAATTCATTTAATTTTCATATTTTATTTTTATTTTTTTTTCATTTTGGAACAATTTTTTTTCACCTTATTTTCCGGTATATTTGTTTGCAAATCCTTCAATTCATTCTCTCTCGATCTCTCACTCTTTTTCTCTCTCTCTGTCTCTCTTTCTCTCTCACTCTCTTTCAGAAGTATCAGAACTTCAAAAGTATCAGAACTTAAGACGAATCATAACTTCAGAAGAATCATAATTTCAAAAGTATCAGAACTTCAGAAGTATTAGAGCTTCAGAAGTATCAGAACTTCAAAAGTATCAGAACTTCAAAAGTATCAGAACTTCAGAAAAATCAGAACTTCAAAGTATCAGAACTTCAGAAGTCAAAAGAAGAACTTCAAAAGTATCAGAACTTCAAAAGATCAGAACTTCAGAAGTATCAGAACTTCAAAAGTATCAGAACCTCAGACGTATCAGAACTTACAAAAAAAAAAAAAAAAGAACATCAAAAGTATCAGAACTTCAAAAGTATCTGAAGACAGTGTGTTGACAAAAGTGTGCAATGAAGTTTTGTGTAACATAACCAGCTTTGTTTAACTTCTATATTGAAATTATTATAAGAATATGTCACCTGGAAAAAAAAGGGAAAAAAGAGAAAAATATAAATAAGAAAAATTGATGATTTCACACTAATGGCCTACTCTGAAAACAAGTTTCAGTGTTAAGAACTCTCGTTAAATTTTTAAGAGAGTTCTGTATACACACACACACACACACACACACACATATATATATATATATATATATATATATATATATATATATATATATATATATATATATATATATATATATATATATATATATATATATATATATTATATATATATATATATATATATATATATATATATATATATATATATATATATATATATATATATATATATATATATATATATATATATATATATATATAATATAAATATTTATATATTTTTAATAAAAAATAATTTGATAATAAAAATTTAATAATAAAATAATAAAAAAAAAAAAAATAATAATAATTTTTAATAAAAATATAATATATAATAATAATAATAATAATAATAATAATAATAATAATAATAATAATAATAATAATAATAATAATAATAATAATAATAATAATAATAATAATTATTATTAATATTATTATTATTATTATTATTAT
>SEYY01010637.1:27500-31324 GCA_009176605.1 Armadillidium nasatum
TCCTATCTATTTAACTGTTTATTCATTTTCATATCCATTTATTCATCTTCGTATCAGTTTATCCATCTTCTTATCTTATATTATCTATCTATCTATTATTTATTTATTAAGATAGATAATGAAACTAATCTATCAACCTATCACTTTATTTATTTGAAAAGAAATAATAATAAGGAAAGGTTAGCTAATTTTAATTTCAATGTTAAATCTTAATACTTTGCTTAATTGTAGACCATTGAAGAAGCCTTGAAGCATATCAGGTAAAGGAGCTTTATTTCGAAAGGTGAATAAAAGCAATGAAATCTTTTAATCTTAAATCTTATCAATCTTATAAACTATTTTAAAAATCTTATATTACAAAATATCTTATAAGATAAGTAAATATTAATAAACTACATGGGCAGTTATTCATATAGGAGTTCTACTTTGAAATTTCGTATTGGTGTTTTTTTTTCATTTTTCATTTTTTATATTTTTATTTCTTTTTATATAAAAAGATTATTATCTTCAACACGAGTTGAATCGTTCAATCTTGAAAAAGGCTTTAGTCATAAAACGCTGCTTTCCGATTGCCCCTATTTACCGTTCCAGGATAAGCCTATTCCAGTTCAAGGGGAAATTATGAAAGAGGGATAGGGGCTCACAATCTTATAGGACAATTTTGTCAATTCTTGTCTCCTTCCTTCTATCTTTACTTTTTCCCCTCTTTTTATCTCTCGGTTTTCTCTTTTTCTTCCTTATGGAACCAATTTTAAATCATAGGTTCTGAAAAGAGAGAGAAAACATAATTCTCACAACTGGAATCCAATCTCATTTCAGAAATATTAAAAAAGAAAAAATGAAAAAAAAAAAATGAAAAATGAAAAATTCCCCTTAAAAATTCCCCTTCATTTACACTCCCTTTGATTTTCAGTTTCAAAAAACTTTTTTTTTTCAATCGAAATTTTTAATCAATTAATTTTAAATTTATAATTTATTCCGAAAGCCTTGTTAAAATCTTAATGATCAGAAAATTTTATGAATAAGGTTGTCATGGATTCAAAGTTTCTTCTTATTATTAGTTAATAGTTATTTAATTTTTTTATGAATGTATTTATTATTTATTTATTTATTTATTTATTTTATTTATTTATTTTTTATTCATTTATTTTTATTTATCTTTTTTTTTGCAGTTTGTAATATTTGATTGAATGGAGCAGTTAAGTTGTAAATAAAGGGTAATGATTAGAATAAAAGAAATAATAATAAAATGATAAGAATAATAATTATAATGATAATAATAATAGCAATAGTAGTAATAATTATAATAATAACAATAGTAATAATAAAAAAGAAAATAAATAAATGAATAAAAAGTACTCTTATCTAGTAATAGTAATAATAATAATAATAATAATAGTAATAATAATATCCATAATAATAATAATAACAATATTATTATTATAATTATTATTACTCTTATTGTTTATTACATAATTATTAATTATTATTATTATTATTTAACTGTTCTATAATTATTATTATTATTATTATTATTATTATTATTATTATTATATTATTATATTATTATTATTATTATTATTATTATTATTATTATTATTATTATTATTATTATTATTATTATTATTTTATGATCATCATTATTATTATTGTTACAATTATTATTACTATTTTTACTATTAATAGTACAAATAATATTTTTATGATTATGATTATGATTTTATGATTACTACTATTATTATTACTGAAGATATTATTATAACAATTTAAATTCTTACTCGTTTAGTGAATATGCCTCTCAACGCTTGATCTATTTAGAAAATTTTAAAAGTTTATTTTTCTTCACTAAAAAATTTTGTAATAAATTTTAGAAAATTTTTTATACAAACGAGCAAAATTTTTTGAATCATTTCTTTTTACATTTTAAATTTTTCAGCTATTCTCTATTTCGATCATGAGAACTTGTCATTCGGTGACCTTTTTGAAGGGGACTCTTTGCGTGCGTGTGTGTTTTGTGTTTATTTGTTTGTGTATGTGCGCAAATGTGTGTAGGTTTGTGTAGGTGTAGGTGAACCTATGAGTGTGATTTATATGTGTGTAAGTCAGGGGTCGGCAACCTGCGGCTCGCGAGCCACATGCGGCTCTTTGGATGTGAAGTTGCGGCTCTTTAGTTCCATATGTAAGCTAAGTATCTAATATTTGACAAAATTAAAAAAAAAAAAACTAAAATGTGCAGACTGCGCCGTGATAAACACGTTCTAACAAGTCCGTTCGTGCCAGTCGGCGATCACCGCACACGGGAGGCGACCACAGATGCGACGAAACTATGTACTTATAGTCAATCAGTACGTAAGAGAGTGAGACAAACAGTGTTTCGTGTCTAAATTATTTATTTTAATAATTAAATTATTATAGAATTATTTATTTTATTTAGGTAAGTATTTTTAATTGGGAAATATAGTTGTAAAATGTTTTTTGATAAATTATATTTCATTATGCCCAGCTTCTCGTATGTATTTAATTAGGTATACGTTGACATAGTAAATAATTGCAAAACTTGTCATCTGCTGTTTTGGATATCTAAATAATAATTTTAAAAATTCTTTATTACAGCTTCACCGCAAGCATGGCATCTACAAAAAAAGAGAAGAACTGAAGAAGAGCATCAAGAATTCAATCGGGATTGGACGGAGTCGTTCGCTTTCATATGCAACTTAGATGGCCTTCCGACTTGTCTCATTTGCCACGAAAAACTCGCACACAATAAGAAATCAAATTTAGAGAGACACTTCACTAAAAAACATACTCAGTTTGCTAGTAAATATCCAGCCGGCGAAGAACGAAAAAAAAGCTGTCGACGAGCTCCAAAAACAAAAACAGCAATCAAGTTCCATGTTAAGTAACTGGACGCAATCTACAAGTAATGTTAATCTGGCAAGCTTCGCGGTATCACTAGAAATTGCAAAAAAAGGCAAACCATTCACAGATGGTGAATATGTCAAAGATTGCTTCATACGTGCATCTGAAGAACTGTTTCGTGATTTCAAAAACAAACCAGAAATCTTGAAAAAAATCAAAGATTTGCCACTATCCGCTAAAACAGTACAAGATAGAATAGCTAAAATGTCTTCAAATGTAACATATTTGCAGGTGGAAGATATTCAACTTCTTCTGCCTTATCACTTGCTATAGATGAGTCTTGCAACATAAAAGACACGGCACAAGTTGCCCTTTTTGTCAGGTATATGTCTTCCCAAGGTCCAAAAGAAGGACTTCTAGGATTGATACCGCTCTCGGGACAAACTAGAGGGCAAGATATAGCGAATGCCGTGCAAAAATGCCTTGAAGACAATAAGATCGATTTAAATAAAATCGTTTCAATAGCAACTGACAGAAGTATGACAGGAAAAAATAAAGGGGCAACAACGATTCTTCAGAGCAAAATGAACCACGAAATTCTTACGTTTCACTGCATAATACATCAAGAAGCGCTTTGTGCCCAAACATTTACGGCCGAAATAGTTGAGGTCATGAATTTGGTAATCAAGATTGTTAACAGCATCTTGTCAAAAGCACTCTACCATCGTCAGTTTAAAGAATTCTTAAACGATATGGAGACTACTCAGTATTCCGACCTCCTCCTTCACAATAAAGTGCGATGGCTTTCCAAAGGTAAGGTGTTGAAACGTTTTGCTTTGTGCTTGAATGAAATAAATACATTCCTAAATGAAAAAAAGCATTAATCACCCTGAATTAGAGAACGACAAATGGTTGCAAAAATTTTACTTTATGGTGGATATCACAGCAAAATTAAATGAGCTGAA
>SEYY01010638.1:0-5000 GCA_009176605.1 Armadillidium nasatum
TGAAAAATATAAAATGTGAGGCGTTGGATAGTGTTATTATATAATTTAACATCATAATATGGAAAAGAATCAGATTCCTGCATCATATTATCTGTGTCGTTCCAATATTTTAGGTAATTGACAATCAAAAATGTTAAGTGAAATTTAAAACTTCATTTAAACGTAAATTCCATTGAAATTCATTAAAATAAGTGTGAAAAATATAAATGTGAGGCGTTGGGTAGTGTTATTATATAATTTAACATCATAATATGGAAAAGAATCAGATTCCTGCATCAAATTATCTGTGTCGTTCCAATATTTTAGGTAACTGACAATCAAAAATGTTAAGTGAAAATGGAAAACTCATTTAAACGAAAAATTCCATTGAAATTCATAAAAAAAAAAAATTTGAAAAATATAATGTGAGGCGTGGATAGTGTTATTATATAATTTAACATCATAATATGGAAAAGAATCAGATTCCTGCATCATATTATCTGTGTCGTTCCAATATTTTAGGTAATTGACAATCAAAAATGTTAAGTGAAATTTAAAACTCATTTAAACGATAAATTCCAGTTGAAATTCATGAAAATAAATTTGAAAAATATTTTTTTTTAATGTGAGGCGTTTGGATATTGTTATTATATAATTTAACATCATAATATGGAAAAGAATCAGATTCCTGCATCATATTATCTGTGTCGTTCCAATATTTTAGGTAATTGACAATCAAAAATGTTAAGTGAAATGGAAAACTCATTAAAACGAAAAATTCCATTAAAATTCATTAAAAATAAGTTTGAAAAATATAATGTGAGGCGTGGATAGTGTTATTATATAATTTAACATCATAATATGGAAAAGAATCTGATTCCTGCATCATATTATCTGTGTCGTTCCATTTTTTTAGGTAATTGACAATCAAAAATGTTAAGTGAAATTTAAAACTCATTTAAACGATAAATTCCATGAAATTCATGAAAATAAATTTGAAAAATATAATGTGAGGCGTTGGATAGTGTTATTATAATTTAACATCATAATATGGAAAAAAATCAGATTCTTGCATCATATTATCTGTGTCGTTCCAATATTTTAGGTAACTGACAATCAAAAATGTTAAGTGAAATGGAAAACTCATTTAAACGTAATATTCATTGAAATTCATGAAAATAAATTTGAAAAATATAATGTGAGGCGTTGGATAGTGTTATTATATAATTTAACATCATAATATGGAAAAGAATCAGATTTCCTGCATCATATTATCTGTGTCGTTCCAATATTTTAGGTAATTGACAATCAAAAATGTTAAGTGAAATGGAAAACTCATTTAAACGAAAAATTCCATTGAAAATTCATGAAAATAAATTTGAAAAATATAATGTGAGGCGTGGGATAGTGTTATTATATAATTTAACATCATAATATGGAAAAGAATCAGATTCCTGCATCATATTATCTGTGTCGTTCCAATATTTTAGGTAATTGACAATCAAAAATGTTAAGTGAAATTTAAAACTCATTTAAACGTAAAATTCCATTGAAATTCATAAAAATAAATTTGAAAAATATAATGTGAGGCGTGGGATAGTGTTATTATATAATTTAACATCATAATATGGAAAAGAATCAGATTCCTGCATCATATTATCTGTGTCGTTCCAATATTTTTGGTAATTGACAATCAAAAATGTTAAGTGAAATGGAAAACTCATTTAAACGAAAAATTCCATTGAAATTCATTAAAATAAGTTTGAAAAATATAATGTGAGGCGTGGGATAGTGTTATTATATAATTTAACATCATAATATGGAAAAGAATCAGATTCCTGCATCATATTATCTGTGTCGTTCCAATATTTTAGGAAATTGACAATAAAATTTTAAATGAAATGGAAAACTTATTTAAACGAAAAATTCCATTGAAATTCATTAAAATAAGTTTGAAAAATATAATGTGAGGCGTTGGATAGTGTTATTATATAATTTAACATCATAATATGGAAAAGAATCAGATTCCTGCATCATATTATCTGTGTCGTTCCAATATTTTAGGTAATTGACAATCAAAAATGTTAAGTGAAATTTAAAACTCATTTAAACGAAAAATTCCATTGAAATTCATGAAAATAAATTTGAAAAAATATAATGTGAGGCGTTGGATAGTGTTATTATATAATTTAACATCATAATATGGAAAAAATCAGATTCCTGCATCATATTATCTGTGTCGTTTCCAAGATTTTAGGTAATTGACAATCAAAAATGTTAAGTGAAATTTAAAACTCATTTAAACGAAAAATTCCATTGAAATTCATGAAAATAAATTTGAAAAATATAATGTGAGGCGTTGGATAGTGTTATTATATAATTTAACATCATAATATGGAAAAGAATCAGATTCCTGCATCATATTATCTGTGTCGTTCCAATATTTTAGGTAATTGACAATCAAAAATGTTAAGTGAAATTTAAAACTCATTTAAACGAAAAATTCCATTGAAATTCATGAAAATAAATTTGAAAAATATAATGTGAGGCGTAGGATAGTGTTATTATAAAATTTAACATCATAATATGGAAAAAAAATCAGATTCCTGCATCATATTATCTGTGTCGTTCCAATATTTTAGGTAATTGACAATCAAAAATGTTAAGTGAAATGGAAAACTCATTTAAACGAAAAATTCCATTGAAATTCATGAAAATAAATTAAAAAATATATGTGAGGCGTTGGATAGTGTTATTATATAATTTAAACATCATAATATGGAAAAGAATCAGATTCTTGAATCATATTATCTGTGTCGTTCCAATATTTTAGGTAATTGACAATCAAAAATGTTAAGTGAAATGGAAAACTCATTTAAACGAAAAATTCCATTAAAATTCATGAAAATAAATTTGAAAAATATAATGTGAGGCGTTGGATAGTGTTATTATATAATTTAACATCATAATATGGAAAAGAATCAGATTCCTGCATCATATTATCTGTGTCGTTCCAATATTTTAGGTAATTGACAATCAAAAATGTTAAGTGAAATGGAAAACTCATTTAAACGATAATATTCCATTGAAATTCATTAAAATAAATTTGAAAAATATAATGTGAGGCGTGGGATAGTGTTATTATATAATTTAACATCATAATATGGAAAAGAATCAGATTCCTGCATCATATTATCTGTGTCGTTCCAATATTTTAGGTAATTGACAATCAAAAATGTTAAGTGAAATTTAAAACTCATTTAAACGTAATATTCCATTGAAATTCATATAAAAGAAGTTTGAAAAATATAATGTGAGGCGTGGGATAGTGGTTATTATATAATTTAACATCATAATATGGAAAAGAATCAGATTCCTGCATCATATTATCTGTCTCGTTCCAATATTTTAGGTAACTGACAATCAAAAATGTTAAGTGAAATTTAAAACTCATTTAAACGTAATATTCCATTGAAATTCATTAAAATAAGTTTAGAAAAATATAATGTGAGGCGTAGGATAGTGTTATTATATAATTTAACATCATAATATTGGAAAAGAATCAGATTCCTGCATCATATTATCTGTGTCGTTCCAATATTTTAGGTAATTGACAATCAAAAATGTTAAGTGAAATGGAAAACTCATTTAAACGCGAGAAAAAGTGAGTTCAAAAAGATAATTTCCTCTCTGTTGAGAATGAGTCGAGTCTCTTAAGTTTTAACAGGTGAAAAAGCCTGAGAAGCAATTTTAAGTTCAACTTCTGAGATTCTCCGAACAAATTTTGGGTAAACTTTTTAAACTCGTAACTTATCAAAAGATATATCGGATTGGTCCAAACCAGTAAGGATATGGGACCCCTAATTCGAAATCCGGAATCCCTGCTCTTCTATACATTACCGTTTTCGAGTTAAAGACCGGAATGCATACCAAGGTGGTTTGTCATACTTTCTGAGCATTCGTATCTTCTCAACCGTAGCAGATGGAACAATTCACGTGGGCTTCCAACCCTTAAAAGACACGTACAATTCAGATATTAAATAGATATAAAATTGATCTCATAGTTTAGAATTTGTCAAAAATCACAGACACTGATTGCGACCTGTTTTTTAGAGTGGCCATTTCTCCTGAACGGAAGCTCGTAGAATCCTGGGATATTCCAATTGGCTCAGCATGACGAAATTTATTTGCATAGACGATTTAAACTATATTTAAAGTTTAGCTTACAAGGCACCATTTGTACACTTGAAGAGCCTGAAAAGCTAATAAAATCGTATTTCAGGATAGGGCATTCCGAAAATGGAGTCGCTATATCTCTACGCCAAATATATACACACACACTCATATATATAATATATATATATATATATATATATATATATATATATATATATATATATATATATTATATATATATATATATATATATATATATATATATATATATATATTTATTATATATTTTTTTTTTTTTTAAAATAAATAATTCTAATATTATATATATATATATTATATATATATATATATATATATAATATATATATATATATATATATATATATATATATATATATATATATATATATATATATATATATATATATATATATATATATATATATATATATAATAAAGATTCAAATGAAATAGTAAATTGTAGAAAATAAAAATGAAAATACAGACATGAAGCTAAAACTAAAACAAAGTACAACTAAAATTTTCACCTGTTAAAACTTAAGAGACTCGACTCATTCTCAACAGAGAGGAAATTATCTTTTTGAATTCACTTTTTCTCGCGTTTAAATGAGTTTTCCATTTCACTTAACATTTTTGATTGTCAGTTACCTAAAATATTAGAAAAACACAGATAATATGATGCAGGAATCTGATTCTTTTCCATATTATGATGTTAAATTATATAATAACACTATCCCACGCCTCACATGTAGCAGGCTTTGTTTCTAGAAGAAATAATTGCTCCCACTCCAGCATTATTAAGTTCAGCATTCTTGAGCAGCCTT
>SEYY01010638.1:10000-15000 GCA_009176605.1 Armadillidium nasatum
TCCCGCTGATGACTCAAAAAAGCCTTGCGTTATAAATTCTGAAGCAGAGTTTTTATTCTCAAAGTAAGGCTCTAAGAATATTTTTCTATTATAACAAAACATCTAACATACTTTCCATACTGCTCCTCGCCTTGAATAGGGCAATGCCCGTGAGATACTTAATATATATATATATATATATATATATATATATATATATATATATATATATATATATATATATATATATATATATATATATATATATATATATATATATATATATATATATATATATATATATATATATATATATATATATATATATATATATATATATATATATATATATATATATATATATATATATATATATATATATATATATATATATATATATGGTTAGGAGGCCTTAATAACTTTGATCAGTTAGAAAAGCAAGAAATTTCACTTCTTTTTAAGAGAGTTCATTTTATTTTCACTAGAGTTCAAAAAACGCATCATAAAAATATTTTTAAAATCATTTCCAAACAGAATACTACTTCACTGAAGGAGAGCATTTAGAGTTCTCATTGCGTGTGGACGTGGTTCACTCGCTCTGAACTCGTGATGGCCTGAAGGGCAGTATTTTGTCTGCCTGGAAGGACGGCATGTCCCCTCGTTGATGCGGTCCGCTCTCAAAAACAAAACAAAACAAAAAACAAAAATGAATTTTTCGTGCAATGGACCAACGAGGGCAATTCACGTAAAACATTAATTATCCTCTGATTAATTTCTTAAGGAAAAATTAGTCTTTTTGAAAATCTTTTGGAATTTATTGCAAATTCTGCTGTCCTCGAAAAAGGAATAGTCTTTAACAATTGTATATAGAGTATAGGGTAACTGTTGACCCTGTAAGTTGTAAGTACCTAGTTCGATGCCTGGGAAGAAATAGTCAATAAAAGATATCAAATGCAATAATTGTGCAAAACTGGTTAAGTGTATAATTGTATACAAAAAAATATTAACAATTTACAAAGAAATGTGATTCGCAGGGTTGGTGATTTTTTTGATTTTTTTAAAAGAATCAAAAAATCAATGATTTTTTTTATTTTTTTTATTTTTAAAAAAATAATAAAACTGTTATTTTTTTATTTGTTTTATTTTTCATATTTTTTGATACATAATGATATAACAGATATATTAGTTCCTTCTTACTGTGTTAAAAAACTTTAAAGTAGTTTATATATTAGAAATATAACTTCCTTAATATTTGGTTCAAGATTTCATATAGGGTAATACAAGAATCTGATCTTCATTAATATAATTTATCCAATATAGAACTGTTAGAGTTTAGAATTCCTAATATATATATTCAATCAAATCTTCAACAAAATTTTATTGAGCTTTAATCTAATGCAATTTGAGGTTATAGACAAAAGAGAAAACAGAAAAGACAATTCCTTTTAATTTTCAACCATTTAAATTTTTATACAACATGATAAGAAAACAATATTCCTCTATATAAATTATAAAAGAAAGAAAATTTAAGCACTTTTGATGCATAATCATTAATCCATAAATTAAATACATAACTTGCAATATATATATATATATATATATATATATATATATATATATATATATATATATATATATATATATATATATATATATATTATATATATATATATATATATATATATTGCAAGTTATGTATTTAATTTATGGATTAATGATTATGCATCAAAAGTGCTTAAATTTTCTTTCTTTTATAATTTATATAGAGGAATATTGTTTTCTTATCAATGTTGTATAAAAATTTAAATGGTTGAAAATTAAAAGGAATTGTCTTTTCTGTTTTCTCTTTTGTCTATAACCTCAAATTGCATTAGATTAAAGCTCAATAAAATTTTGTTGAAGATTTGATTGAATATATATTAGGAATTCTAAACTCTAACAGTTCTATATTGGATAAATTATATTAATGAAGATCAGATTCTTGTATTACCCTATATGAAATCTTGAACCAAATATTAAGGAAGTTATATTTCTAATATAATAAACTACTTTAAAGTTTTTTAACACAGTAAGAAGGAACTAATATATCTGTTATATCATTATGTATCAAAAAATATGACAAAATAAAACAAATAAAAAAAAAACACTTATTATTTTTTTTAAAAAAATCAAAAAAAAAAAATCAAAAAAATCAAAAAAATCATGATTTTTTCATAAAAAAATCAATTGATTTAATCAATGCCAACCCTGGTGATTCGATAAATAATTATTGCCTTACATTTATTATCAGCAATTCTATTACGTTTTCTAAATCCAGTTTTGCTTTCTAAATAATATCACAGTTACGCGACGTTGCAAATGAATTTTACTTGAAGAATTTTATTGAAATTTTTATCTGGGATTGGTTGGGGTGGGTCATCTTTTATTTTATATTTCTGCCCTCTCTATATATAGGATTTAGCCCGCTATCAGTGGCTAACTGTAAAAAAAAAAAAAAATTAAGAGCTGACTCATACATTTAAGTAACAGTATATTCCTTCTCATAAATATTACGGGGAATTAAGAATATAACTAACTCGTTTATATACTAACATTCAAACATCTACTTATATATAATATTTATATATATATATATATATATATATTATATATATATATATATATATATATATATATATATATATATATATATATATTATATATATATATATATATATATATATATATCGGTGAATCTTTTACTGCGTGCGGGATATATCGAAAGCCTTCGATAGTAGTTTTGCACAAAGCTTTGATTTTTAAACTTCCCTCTTTCGGAATCTATCCTTCTCTCTGTAATCTTTTCTCCGATTTCCTTTCTGGTTGTTCTATGGCTGCTGTTGTAGACTGCCACCGTTCATCTTTTAAATCTATTAATAGCGGTGTTCTTCATGGTTCTGTTCTGTTCCCAACACTTTTTCTACTTTTCATTAATGACCTCTGTTACTTCATCACCTATCCACCCCTATGCTGATGAATCCACCCTTCATTACTCCTTTCAGTTTGAAAGGAGTAATATATATAATATTTTATATATAAGAACAAAAATTGAAATATGTATATTTTTCTTAAAATTCTTTCAAAATGTTTCTTGCACTATAAATGAAGGTTTGTACGGTCGGTTGCATTTCATTTGCAACCACATCGTACTAATAGAAACGCTCGAGAGAACTGTGTGCACACACAGTTCTCTCGTCCATTATATTAAAGGATGCGTTTGCAAAAATTTTCCCACTACACAGTATTTTCTTCGCTTGGAATAACTAATCAAAATTGTAAGACTTTTTTTTTTTTTTACATTAAATAACGCTTAATTGGAGTGTTATTATAATAAGATTCAATTAATTAAATATTTAATCCTATTAAAAAAATTAAGAAATAAAAAGTAATAAATAACAGTTGCATACTAGCTAGTTGTAATAGTGGTGGTTGCACAAATAACCATGTCACGAGCCGTCCTTATATATATATATATATATATATATATATATATATATATATATATATATATATATATATATATATATATATATATATATATATATATATATATTATATATTATATATATATATATATATATATATATGTGTGTGTGTGTATTTATTTTTTTTGTGTTTTGTTTATCGATCATTACTTTAGTTTTATATAATTCATTCTCAGTTCTACTCAGCTCTGTTATCTTTATTTTCAGTTGTAAGAGTATAACACTATACAAAATCAGAAAATCGTTAATTATTTAGGTTGTTTTCATAATTTGTGTTTATAAATACTCATTCTTACCCTATTTAGCGACCTTAAAATCTTATTTTGCTATAAATAATTTTGGTGCAGTTGTATATGTCTTAACTCCTTTTTTGACTTGCACTTTGGATTATTTGTATAAGTATTTTAAGAAATCTATATATAGTTTCGCTATGCCCTAATTTTTAAAAGCAGTTTGAGTAAAGCTAGTGCTCATTGAATTGCATGCTTATTCATAATTTACAGTACCCATGCTTAGAGGTCTTTCACTATTTATTGCATATCTCAGACTACTAGGATGTGATCATTGTGATATTACTTCCTTCAGATCTTGTTCCTCATGTGACTGATTAAAGTTATGTAGAATTTCTGTAATTGTTTTTCATTGAAAAAAGAAAAACAATTGTACTAAAGTGAAAGTAACTCTTCGTTCTGTATTTCTATAAGTATGTATGAAATTGACATGCAGAAAATTCTTCTACCCTAACTATGATCACAATGCTATGATTTATACTTTATTTGTAGATTTATCATCTTTTTTTAAATCCTTTGTGATTACCATCTTTTTTAATCCTTTATTTATGATTATCTTTTTTATCTTTTTTAAATTATCTTTTTTAATCTTTATTTATAGATTATCTTGATTATCATCTTTTGTAATCCTTTATTTATGATTATCTTTTTTAATCCTTTATTTATAGATTATCTTTTTTAATCCTTTATTTATGAGATTATCTTTTTTAATCCTTTATTTATAGATTATCATCTTTTTTAATCCTTTATTTATGATTATCATCTTTTAGTAATCCTTTATTTATGATTATCATCTTTTTAAATCCTTTATTTATGATTATTTATGATTATCATCTTTTTAAATCCTTTATTTATGATTATCATTTTTTTTTTTTTTTTTTTTTTTTTTTTTTTTTTTTTTTTTTTTTTTTTTTTTTTTTTTTTTTTTTTTTTTTTTTTTTTTTTTTTTTTTTTTTTTTTTTTTTTTTTTATTTATTTTATCCTTTATTTATGATTATCTTTTTTAATCCTTTATTTCTGATTATCATCTTTTTTAAATCCTTTATTTATAACAGAAGTTAATTTCCTCGTTGATGGCTGTTCTTTTTTTTACCGAGTTATTTATTTTCATTTGTACATGTGCTTAATCAGTTTTTCTATAAATGTCCTTGAATCTTCTCTAAAGTGTTTGTTCATATCCTTTAGTCATTTCAATATATTCTAATAT
>SEYY01010640.1:0-17500 GCA_009176605.1 Armadillidium nasatum
GAGAATTCAGAAGACTCCAAATTAGAGACACGAGAACAGACATCATCGAAGCGCACATAAGAGCAATAACCGCATTTGGCTAAAGATTGAGGATAAATACAGTAGGAGAAAACAGAATAGATTTTTCTGTCAGAGCATTTTTCAGTTAATTAAAAATAAGAGATGAGCTCTAGAAGAAGATAGGTGGTGTTCGACAAAGTGGAAATTAAACAAGAATGTTGCAGAAATTAATGAAAAAAGAAGACCATGCGTCACGGGAAGTCGGCAACAAGGTCTTAGTAGCACCAACTCTATCACCGGAGGCCACCAACTCCCAAGTGATGATGATGGAGGAAAGGGTGGTTGAAGAGCATTGTTTGGATGCCTCACCTCCATGTATCTGCGAGGCAGCTTTTCTTTATCACCATTATGTTTTTATTTAATGTGCGAATGACCGCATGTAAACTTGTGGGATGGGGAGGTGAGAGGGGATAGTGAGAGCATATACACTCCAATATAAGACGTGGGTACACTAGAGACCCTATGAAAAGGTAAAATCCGAAAAGGAAAGAACCAAAGAGCAATGGAGTGAAACGGAATGGTCTAGCCCATACTATGACCCGGCAAGTTAAGCCAATTGAGGGTACGTTCATCTTCTTAATATATATATATATATATATATATATATATATATATATATATATATATATATATATATATATATATATATATATATATATATATATATATATATATATATATATATATATATATATATATATATATATATATATTAGTATAGTGGTAATTATATATACAAACATTAATTCTGCAATTATTTAACACCTGAAAATATAACCACAGTTTTTAGGAAATATGAAATAAAATTTTTACAATTTTCTTTTGAAAATCACAGTGGCAAGTTGATCAAATTTTTTTTTTTTTTTTTTTAATTTTTTTTTTTTTTTAAAAACACTTTTTTAAAGTTTATAAATTAAAATTATTTGGTAAAATAAATTTATAAAATTTATGAAAAATACTTTATTTTATTTTTTATTTTATTTTATTTTTATTTATTCTTATTATTATTATTATTATTATTATATTATTATTTATTATTATTTTATTATTATTCTTATTATTATTATTATTATTATTATTATTATTATTATTATTATTATTATTATTATTATTATTATTATTATTATTATTATTATTATTATTATTATTATTATTATTATTATTATTATTATTATTATTATTATTATTATTATTATTATTTTTGCTGTTGTTACTGCTTTTCTTTTTTATATTGATTTTGTTTCCTTCTTTTTTATCTGTGATTATTCCTTTTTAAAATAAGGATAAAAAATAATATTAATATTAACAGGTTTTTATTCGTATAAAAATTCATTTAATATTACAACGGTAAAGTAAAAATTCAAAATTTTGTTTCTTTTTCTGAGCATTTTTGTTATTTATTTAACTTTGTTTTATGTTCTCAATTATTCAAAACCATTCTTAATTTATTTAATGTTCAAATGATTTGAACATTAAATAAATGTTAAGTAAATGAAGAAATAAATACTATTTATTTCTTTATTTACTACAACGTTAAAAGGGTCATTAAAAATTGGTTAGGGAAGAACAATTTAAGGTTTTTATTAGGGATGGAGTGAAGTATCGGTATCGGCAGTATCGGCACATTTTTTATCGGTATCGGTATCGGTAAAAATTTTGGTATCGCTCCATCCCTAGTTTTTATTATTTTTATGAAAATTAGTTTTTACTTCAGAAAATTTCTTCAAGGGTCAATGAAAATTTTAATATAAGGAGTAATTTTTATACTAAAGACATTTTTTTAATAGTTTAAAATTTAAAAAGAATATGTTTAATAAATAATAGTAGCATAAAATAGTAAGCAAACAATCAGTATAATTTAATAACTACTAATTTTTTAATGTCTGGTGAATTGAGTGATAGATAATAATAATGATAATGAGAAATAAAATAATAATAATAATAATAATAATAATAATAATAATAATAATAATAATAATAATAATAATAATAATAATAATAATAATAATAATAATAATAATAATAATAATAATAATAATAATAATAATAATAATAATAATAATAATAATAATAATAATAATAATAATAATAATAATAATAATAATAATAATAATAATAAAAGTACACTCACAATAAAAATGTAAACTTCTATTTTGCAATATGTATCCTTATTTATGTAATCAATTCAATGGTAGTGGAAAGAGTAAGTAAACCTTTAGTATATTTAGTAACAACTTATTTTATCTGTTATGTACATTTTTCGAGAAAGAAGCAAGACTTAATAAATGATACACTGCAAAAATTGTCCTTACGAATCGTTGGGAGTAGAGGCAATAAATGTCACAACGAATTTTTTTAGTTATTTTCTTATTAGAGAATAAATCGGTGAAGCGACTTTTCTTCTGCTTAACATGTCTTTTCTCTATTTCTTTGGAAATTTTACTGTAACAATTTAGATGTGAACTTCTATGCACTAATATTTGTTGAGCTAAAGGAAAATATTCATCAATTATTTTAATTGAATACATCTTTGTTGAGAAACAATAAAATTTTCATTGAGTATTGTACATAAACGAATCTATCATTTGACAAAATTTTTTCTGTATCTTAGAAAAAGAACTTATTACCACACCAATTATTAATTAAACACTAATTACTAATTATACACCAATTCTTATAGGTCATACTAAATAATTTTTCTCACCTTAGGGATTTTAAGCTGTTATATTCTACACTTCTGTAAGACCTTTAAATAAAATTTCGATATATTCGCTTTCTAAAAATGAACTCTGGATTGTAGAAGATTTACATATTTATCTTACTACCTTCTTAGTGCTTAGTACAAAAGCTTTTTGGACCTTAAGTAGTACACGTAACAATTTATATTTTGTAAAATAATAGTTTACAAGCCCTGTCAAATTGTAATGAAAAAGAGGTAAATTATCTAGAAAAAAAGCATAACTTTATTAAGCTAAAAATATTGTGAAGCGCAAAAAACTAAAAACCAAAGCAGACCTAGTAACCAAAATAGAAACAGAGCTAGTAACCAAAATAGAAACAGAACTAGTAACCAAATTAGAAACAGAGCTAGTAAAATTGAAACAGAGCTAGTAACCAAAATAGAAACAGACCTAGTAACCAAAATAGAAACAGAGCTAGTAACCTTACATTTTACAAAATATAGATTGATACACGTAAGTTGTAAGGACCAGCTTTTTAGATAGACCTCATCCATAATTCATGAAAGTTTTTAAAATTATGAAAATTTTATAATTTTTTTTCTCCTAAAGAACTAATTATGAAAAATTTATTACTTCTTTCTTTTAAACCTTAACCACTAAAATGGATTTCCCTTATTATCTTTATTTTTTTTTATTTTTTTTTTTTTTTACACATCACCACCACTCACGGGCAAAGCCCTATTCAAGGAGGGGGTGTTAAAAATTTATATAATTGTTAAAAATTTATATAATTTTTTTTTTTTTAAAATAATTTATAGATTTTCCTTAGAATTTCAATCACCATGTAAAATATTTTAATTATTTTAATAATTATATATTCAACATTTCGTACTTAAAATTTATTCCAGCAATACTGATATAATATAAATCATTTAAATAATATTCTTCCGTTTTAAGTTTTAGCCTGCTTAATTTTTTTTCCTTTTCTAAATAATTAAATTAAAAAAAAAAATATTTACAATTATATTTTTTCAATCTATTTCTTTTTTTCAGAAAGAAATGAAGCTTTTATTTTGTGTAATTTTCCTTTTCCTTCTTCGTTTTTTATATGAATATTAATGAAGTATCAACGATTCCTCCAATTAGACCTTTTGGTTAGAGTTTAATTTTTTTTTCTTTTTTTATTTTATATTATTTTAATTATGTTAATTAAATTTAAAGTTAATTGTATACATAATGTAATATTTTCTATGGATTTTATTTTATCCTTTTTCTTCATAATTTTTAATAACTAATAATTTTATTAATTATTATTATTATTATTATTATTATTATTATTATTATTATTATTATTATTATTATTATTATTATTATTATTATATTATTTTATTTATTTATTATTATTATTTAATAATAATAATATAATATATATTATTTATATATATATATTATATATATATATATATATATATATATATATATATATATATATATATATATATATATATATATATATATATATATATATATATATATATATATATATATATATATATATATATATATATATATATATATATATATATATATATATATATATATATATATATATATATATATATATATATAACAAAAATAAGGATATTTTTTCAGATTGCAGCCAAGTACTTCTGAGGGCTTGCCTGCAGGATAAACCTTATAGTTCCTGCTTATATAAAAGGTGTCCACCTGGATGGAAATGTTGCTATGATGGATGTTACCCCAAGTGCTATTCTTCCTTTGATATTCCCATCAATCAGCCTGAAGAGCTAGAGACATAATTGTTATCATTGTCTGTGCTGTTCTTCTTTTAAATTAATAAGATCTTAAAACCTGTGCTTGAAACAGAATTGTGTTGTTAAAATAAAAATAAAAAAATCTGACATTTTACTTTTATGTTCTGTAAAAAATTTTTTTTAACATTTTACAGAAATAAAAATAACAAATAAAATGATTTTGGAAAAAAGGTGTTTTTTTTTTTTAAATTTTCCTATAGAAAGTTTGTAAGTACTTTTGACACCCAAATATTTGAGTAGTAAAACCTTGCCAGATGTATTCATAGCCATTTAAAATTAATTATTTATCGATCACAGTTAAAATAAATGTAGTGAGCAGTATCAATGTTTAAAGATAAAAGAACAAGAATTAATGAACTGTTGAATGCAATTTATTGTTAATAGGTATAAAATGTCAAATAATTCTTCTGCTAACTGGAAAAATTGAACAAGTCAAAAAAAATCAAGTTTGTTTGAAATCACAATTTCAAGTTCTATAAGTATTACGAAAAAACAGGATTTAATAAAAATAACCAAGAAAGAAAAATTTTTACAATATGAAGGAAATATGAAATCCTGATTTCACATAAACTTGGCTTCATAACTTGGCCAATTTTGCCAGTATACCCATGATTTGCAACATATACCCCTCTTTAGGATTGCCTAGCACATCAATTTTCCGTATCGCACCTCACCACACCAGGAGGTCATGCACTAGCACTGAACCACATCGCTAATCATTTTTTACTAAGAAACCGCACCCTACCGCACCCTACCGCACCGCACCTCACAGCACAAAACCATCTCTTTTGCAGTGCTCACCGAAGCACACCACTGTGAGACATTTTAATCCACACCACATCTAACAAATTTGAACGCACCGCACACTACGCACTACATCAGTTGAAAAGAAGTCATTTGTAATTAGTTGAATCCATTAAAAAATGGCCTCATTACTTAATTGGTTAACATTTCGCCTTAATAAAGGATAAACGCTCAGTCTCTTTTATTTTTGACTTCCATCATAGGGGAAAATTAAAAAAGAAAAATTCTTACGATGAGGAACAGCGTTGATGCCTTATTCTTTTGACGTACTGTATAGATCAGGAAACCTCAAGGCTACTGAAGTCGCATTTCGAAAGTTTTTGTAAGGAAACAAATTTGCAAATCACATCACTTGATAAATTTCACAAGGTTTTATATCATTTTGGCATAATGAGAATGTTTCACTTTGCTCGAGCAGTAACCTTCTTTTCTTCTATCGAGAACATTAGGTAAACATATCTGTCAGATCTGCAACATATGTAGATGAGCCTCAGTTCTACAGAAAGAACAAAAATCTTTCGTATTTGCTTTGAAGGTGTTTGACCAGAATAAGTCTCGATTTTAAAGGACCTCTCCCTACTTCTTCAAAGAACGTATATTGTTTATTATGGAACTCATAACCGAAGTGATTCTCTCTGGCATACAGGCGTACATTCTTCATTATTTCTCTTCTACTATATCTAACAAAAATCGGTTTAACTCTGCTTGTTCTCGTGTTATTCGTAGCAGGGATGCTGCTTTTAGGGATTACGGTCGTCTTTAAACTTTAGAAACTCACGCAACTTATATTTCATCCCGGAATCGTGCAATATATATCAAATACTCTTTTCTCCGTAGAAATGCAATAATCTTTCTGGTTCTTCCTCTGACATTTTGTAAGAAATATCAACTCTAAGTTTGCTTCTTCCTCTTTCCTTCCTAAAGTATATTCTGACAACACAACTCTAGTTTAACCCTCTAACTAAAGCTGAACTCTTCGCTCATACTTTTTGCATCTAATTCAACTTTAGACGATTCCAAAGCAGTTTTTACTCCTTCAACTCATTTATGCCAAAAATTTTATTTTTTTCTTAATAACTTCATTTTTGCTCTCTCTCAGCTTAATTAACACTAAGAAGGCGTATGGTCCTGATGATATCTCTCCTGTGGTTCTCAAAACTTGTGCTTTTGAGCTTATACCCTTCCTTCGTAAACTTCTCGACCCTCCAACTACCATCCCATTTCTTTAACCAACGATCTTTCTAAAATTTTCGAATCTATCCTTAACAAGAAGTTTTGGAAATATCCCTCCCTGTTCTTCTAGTCTTATCTTAGATCGCCATTATGTCTTTTGTAAAAACCGCTCTACTGGTGACCTTCTTTCACTTCTTTCTGACTTTTGTTCCTCTCCTCTTCGGCATTTCGGGGAATCATTTGCTGTCTCGCTGGACATATAGGAATCTTTCGATAGAGTCTAGCTCAAAGTTTTGATTTCAAAAATTCTGTCTTTGGTATCTATCCTTCTCTCTTTGACCTTCTCTCGGATTTCCTTTCCGGTCGTTCTATAGCAACTGTTGTAGAAGGCGACGGTTCATCCTTTAAATCTATTAATAGAAGTGTTCCTCAAGGTTCTTTCCTATCCCCAACTTTTTTTTTAGTGACTTTCTCCATATTACTTTTTCTCTAATCCACTCCTGTGTTAATAACTCCACCCTTCATTACTCTTTTTAATTTGAGAGACGCTTCTCCCAACAGCAGGTAATCGACGCAGGGAGAGTGGCCTTGGAACAACTAACTTCTTTTCTATCTCGGGTTTCAAAATGGGAACAGAAAAAACGTGGTCTTTTTCAGTGACTCAAAAACTCAGTTCCTCTATCTCTCCATTTGACACAACATTACATACAACTATGACATCTTCGAAAACAAAAAACTAAAATCTATGTATGTCCTTAATGTTCTTGTTTTTTCTTTTTCTCGTGATCTTTCTTGGAAAGATCACATTACTTCTCTTTCTAAATAACCTTCTAAGAGGTTAGGTATTCTGTGGTCACTTCGTAATTTCTTTTAGCCACTCAATTTGCTTTTTCTTTATAAGGGTGTTGTTTTTCCCTGTATGGAGTACGCCTCACACATTTGAAGGTTTCTCCACTCAAACAGCTTTTTCTTTGAAAATGTGGAGTCAGGGATTTTTCGTCTTCTCAACTCTTCCGCTCTCACTAATTCTCTCCAGTCTCTTTCTACCTGTCGAATTGTTGGATCACTCTCTATACTATCGCTATTACAATGGACACTGATCTTCTGAACTGTCCTGTCGCATTCCTCCACCATTGAGAATGGCTCTGCTACAAGTCCATTTTACACAGTCTCATAATTTCTCTTTTCATCTCTCAGAGTTCAGACTTAACAGCTATGCTCAATCTTGCATGTACTCAACTGGTAAAGTCTGAAACCCTCTCCCTTTATCTGCTTTCCCAACTTCCTTTTTGACTTACACACTTTCAAATTGAACTGGACATGTCGGCCTTTAACGATCAGATATCCGATTTTTTCCAAACTCTTGTGGAAATTAGTAGGCCTCTGGCCTTTGCACACCAGAGGTTTTATATATATTTATATATATATATATATATATATATATATATATATATATATATATATATATATATATATATATATATATATATATATATATATATATATATATACATATTTTTTTCTGAATTTTATAGTAGCATGCCTCCTCCATTGAGGAGAGTAAGTGGGATATGCTAACACACAAACACAGCCTCACTATCTTTCAGTCTCCCTCTCTGACTCTCTGACTTAACTGCTATGCTCAATCTTGCACGTAAAGACTATAACACAATCCTTTCTTTTATTTTTTCTACTTCATCTAAATATCACACTTTCAAACAGGTCATGTCGAATCATGTCGGCTCTTAATTTGAATATAGAAATCATTTCGTCACAGCTCTGATGTATTTTGTGTTGGTCACTTTCATTTATATATATATATATATATATATATATATATATATATATATATATATATATATATATATATATATATATATATATATATATATATATATATATATATATATATATATATATATATATATATATATATATATATATATATATATATATATATATATATATATATATATATATATATATATATATATATATATATATATATATATATATATATATATATATATATATATATATATATATATATATGCAGTTATAATGAAAAATATATATGATTAGCTATACTGTAATTATCAAACACCTGAAAATTTAACATCAGGTGCAAGGAAGAATGATATTAAATTTTATTTATTTTTGATTTGCAAATCACAAAGGTAAGTTGAACAAAATTTTCTTATTTTTTGTGATTGTTGTAAAAACTTGATTCAAAACATGGTTTTAAATTTCAAAACTAAAATTATCTGGTTAAAACTTGTTATATTATGAAAAATTTTAGAGATATTATTTTTTTAACTTTAAATATTATTATTATTATTATTATTATTATTATTATTATTATTATTTATTAATTTAATTTTATTTTTTTATTATTATTATTGTTATTATTTTATTACTTATTATTATTATTTTTATTATTATTATTATAATTATTTTTATTTTTATTATTATTGTTATTGTTTTTATTATTATTATTAGTAGTAGTAGTAGTAGTAATAGTAGTAATATAATTTTTGGGCTTAAACCAATATATTCGCCCCTATGGAAGCCCTATTTACTTGTGTGCCAATACATATTAAGTATTTAAGTGTACAATGAATTGTTTATTGGAATTTTGTTATTGTAAAATGAATTAAGAAAGAAAGATCAAAGATTATCAATATTTCTGAAAATTCTTATCATGAATTGACATTTCTTATTAGTATTAGCTTTGTTCTAATCATTATTATTATCGTTTTTTTTTTTACTTTATACATTATTATTGGTATTATTATTATTGTTTATGATGTTATATGCATCATATTTGTATTTTAATGGTTATTAAAATTAATTGATGACTATTTGAAGACTAAACTTTGGGGCTCAATGGAAACCAATGTGTATCCCCTTAGAAGCCCCTTTTCATAGAAATGTACAGCTAACTAATTATTATTATTGTATTTAGTAGTATAGGAACTACTAAAATTGTAAAATTGTAAAATTAAACAAAAAAAAAAAAAAAAAATTATTATTATTATTATTATTATTATTATTATTATTATTATTATTATTATTATTATTATTATTATTATTATTATTATTATTATTATTATTATTATTATTATTATTATTATTATTATTATTATTATATTTACTATTAATATTTTATTATATATATATTATTCATATTATAATTATTTTTTATTATTAGTATTATTATTTTATTAATATAAATATTTCATTATTAATATTAATATTATTATTATTATTATATTACTATTTTATAATTATTATTTTGCTATATGCATTTAATTCTATTATCATCGGTACTGTTATTATTATTACTTTATTATCAATATTATTATTATTATTAATGTATTTTGACTAGGTATTATTATTATTATTTGATTCTTTGTATTATTTTTATACTTATATTATTAAAATTATTATTGTTGTCAAATTTTTTATTAATTATTATTATTATTATTTATTATTATTATTATTATTATTATATTATTATTATTATTATTATTATTATTATTATTATTATTATTATTATTTTATTATTTTTATCATTATTTTTATTATTATCATTTTTTTTATTATTATTATTTCACTTTTTATTATTATTATTATTCTACTATTGGCATTATTATTTTATTATTTTATTTCAATTATTAATTTTTTCTATTACTGCATTGTTATTTTAGCAACTGATGTTGCATGTTATTTTTTTCTTGTTATTGTTGTTTTGTTTTGTGTTTTGTGCTTTTTCCTATTCAAAATATTGATATTATTATTAATATTAATATTAATGCATTTTCTTCATTATATTTATTAACTGCATATTTTTTTTTTTTTTTTTCGAAATAAAATGAAATTTAAAAATAATGTTTTCGGATATTTTAAGATAGTGATTCATGTGTTTGAATATTTTAAGTTACTTTATTCATGTGTTCTGAATATTTTAAGTGAGTTATTAATTCTTACTATGAGCCATTTTCTTCTTCAAAATATTCTTCCTTCATTTAACGTTCGATTGATTCACTATTTCATTTAATACAATTTTAATTCTCATAAAAACAATTTAATTCTATTTTTTTTTTTTCAGAACGAAAATGAAAATTATTATTTTGGAGTCTTTTCGTTTCCTTTGTTTTTTTGATGAATTTCAATGAAGTATCTACAGTTCCTCCGCCTGAATACTTTTGTAAGATTTTAAAGTCTTTTTATTTTTATTATTATTTTTATTAGATTAATTTAAAATTTAAATATTTATATATTATATATTATATATATTTATATTATATATATATATATATATATATATATATATATATATATATATATATATATATATATATATATATATATATATATATATATATATATATATATATATATATATATATATATATATATATATATATATATATATATATATATATATATATATATATATATATATATATATATATATATATATATATATATATATATATATATATATATATATATATATATATATATATATATATATATATATATATATATATATATATATATATATATATATATATATATATATATATATATATATATATATATATATATATATATATATATATATATATATATATATATATATATATATATATATATATATATATATATATATCCGATTTTATTTTGCAGATTGTGATCATGTACCTCGTAGGAGTTGCCCTCCGAATTATAAACCTCCTCCTTCGTGTTTATTAAAGAGATGTCCCTCTGGTTCAAAATGTTGCTATGACGGATGCTCCCTAAAGTGTTATTATTACCTTCAGAAACCTATTGATGAACGTTTTAGAAAAATAGACATAAATTTTATTCATAATAGTTATTAACACCTTATATTTTGTGCTTTGAATAGTTATGGAAGCACTGTAATCTGTTGTTAAAATAACATAAAAACATGTGCATTTTATTCTTTTGTTATCGTATTATGATTTTTGACATTATAAAGGATGGAAAATAAATTATAATTGAACTAACTTTTTTCTTTATTTTTTTTTTCTAAACTTTATGATAAAATTTGTTCACATAAAAAGTATTTTAAGTACTTATGGCAAAAAAAATATTTGAGAGGTAAAGCCCTTCACCAAATATAAACATAACCATTTATTATTAACTATCAATTGTTTAGGAAATTTATAGAAAAAGTTTAAGAATAAAAGTAAAGAAGAATTATAATAATAAGAACCGACAAAAAAAAGTCTATTTTACCGTTTTTAGAATTTTTGGGTTTGGAAAAAGAAAATGTGTTGGAATAAAAAGAAAATTTTCAGAATAAAAACAACATAAAACTAGAGACAGTCAAACAGAAGAGGTGCTTTCTTTTGAGATATCCTCAGAAACCGTACACCATCCATGCCATTGATCATGATAAGATCTTTTAATTATGATGCCAATTAGAGTGGTTTAATTAGAATCGATAAATTTTATCATCTTTCTAAATTATAATAACATCATAAATTGATTTTATTTTAAATTATTCTTCAAAATTTAAAATATTATTATTTTTTTAATATATTCTCAAATCGCAATAAATTATTATTATTTATTTATTCAGCTTTTTTTAATAAATTTTTTTTTTTTTTTTTTATAATTTTTTTATATTTTTTATTAATATATATATATTTATATATATAATATAATATATATATATATATATATATATATATATATATATATATATATATATATATATATATATATATATATATATATATATATACATTAAATACCACTTAAAATAAAATAAAAAACGTTTCGGTTCGGGGAAAAGGGCCCTCATCAGGTCAGCTTGTCTGCTTTTCAAGTGGACCTGATGAGGGCCCTGTGTTCCGGGCTGAAAGTTGTCCTTATTGTGTTTTAATTGTTTTTAATTTTTACATATAAATAAGCATTTTTTATTTTAATATTATAATATATATATATATATATATATATATATATATATATATATATATATATATATATATATATATATATATATATATATATATATATATATATATATATATATATATATATATATATATATATATATATATATATATATATATATATATATATATATATATATATATATATATATATATATATATATATATATATATATATATATATATATATATATATATATATATATATATATATATATATATATATAGAATAAATATATTATATTGTTGTGCTTTCATATTATTCTATATATATATATATATATATATATATATATATATATATATATATATATATATATATATATATATATATATATATATATATATATATATATATATATATATATTATAAATTTTTTTTTTGCTCCCAACCCAAAATCTTTTTTCCATTATGGATAAAACTAACATATATAAAATATTATTTCAAATTGATCATCATTAAGGTGGCCCACAAAGGCCTTAAAATTTGAAAATTCACTCATTTTTCTTGTGTTGTTACATGTATTTGGTTTATGTCTTTAGATATCGAACTAATATCGTGCACTGTGTTCGTTGATTTTTCTCTTTAAGAAGAAAATAGCATTATCCTAGAACATGGAATGGCTTTTTCTTTAGTTTATGAAGTATAAACTATTTATAATGTACCGATCCCAAAAACGATATTGATAATTACCGTGAAATTTCTGACCTAAGTGGATCTTTTGAGGGTGAAAATGATTGATGGTAAGAATGCGATTAATCGACAGTTGGATACATCCTTTTCCTAAGGTAGTATTCTTATTGAATTACTTGGAGTTTGTTCTGCACGGCTTCTAACCAACACATATCAGTATATGTTGAATATATTATATTGCTGTTAAATAAAGGTATTACATTGTTACTATTCTTCTATGTCAGTTTTGCGGTTATGTAACACCTATTGTTAGCATTAAAAGCTTTTAACACTGTTTTAATTTAACAGTTTTTTTATCTGATTTAAACTCGAAGGCGTTCGTTTTATGTAAATTTAATTGCCCAGGAAAACATACATATCACATTCTTTGCATTCTCCACAACCTCATCCATTTTATTATCACCAACCTTTGAGTTTCCGTAATTCCGCCATTTTTTGGGCTTTTGAAGTTAGTTAGGTATCATGAAAGTTTACCTTAATATAAAGTTGCAGCAAACTTTTAAAATTCCCTTTCTTTTAGTGCTTACCTCAGTTTCGCGAAGTCCGTAAACCTTTCTTATTTTCGTTCTTAAATCAGGTAAAAATAGTATTGTTGCCAAAAAGGAGTTGTCAGAATTGTCAGATAATTATATTTTTCATTAAGTTTGTTATATTAAAAATTATATATTTTGGAATATCGTAGCGAGCGTACTTTGTTATAAAGATGTTTCAGATTTTTTTTTTTTTTTAAAAAAATTTCTTAAAATATCTGATGCAAATTTAAATATAATAAATTTTTAAACTGATTTATTTAAATAAATAAAAATTATATCCATCATAGTTTACCATAAATATTAGCTTTTCAAAGAAAAAAAAATAATATATATATATATATATATATATATATATATATATATATATATATATATATATATATATATATATATATATATATATATATATATATATATATATATATATATATATATATTTGGGAATTATCTATTGCATTGTGGTAAGTTGTAAGAGCAACGGTTACTTGGAAAATTATTAAATAACGTTCTAATAAATAATACGTTAATACACGTCCGCCTTGAATTTCGACAGGTAGATTACTGCTTCTAACTAGCTAAATGAAGCCTCTTGCCCCACAATTCCTCAAAACAAAATAAAATAAGGTTCGAAAACTGAGGATAACCTTTGATAGTTCCTAGACGCATTTCAAATTATAAGCGATTGTAGGAAAAATTGAAGAAGAAACATTTACAAAACATAAAATTTTCGGAAGTCGAGGGAGTATTTTGTGAGAAATATTATTATAGAATCCTGGAAGCTTGCTAGAATTAGCGATGTTATAATAGAAAGCTATAAAAGAGTAACGTTGGCGAAATCACAGGTATGAGCATGGCGTGCTCAAATTCGTTCGATGTGGTGCGACGCACAATTTCAGTGTCTCTTTGTGGGGAATTGTTGTTTGAGGCGTATTCATTGTATGGTCGGCATGGTAAAATTGATGGTGAGTTGCGGTTATGTGGAAAAAATGATTGGTGGTGTGGTGCAAGTTCATAGCCTCCTGATGCAGTGGAGAAAACTATGTGTCTAGGCCAGTGATGGCAAACTAGTGATAGGTGGGTCACGAACTGACCCACCACCAACCTTTCAGTGACACACGAAACGAAGAAGAAACTAAGGAAATAAATATTTTAAAAAATGAAATATTTCTCAGAAATTATGCAACAATAACAAACGTTTTACGATGTTTCCAGCTCTTTCGTCCGTTCCTCGGCTAGTTTCGCAGTGGTTTTTCCAACGTTTTTTTGTAAACTGTTATAAACATTTAAAATTAAATTATAACGAAGCATTTCTGAAATAGTTTATACACCTATGTATGTTATCTGATTGTTTTTCTCTTTGCAGTTTATCAATTGTTAATGTTTAGTGTTAATTGTAATCATGCTAATTAAATTTGTGATAATTTTTGTGCATGTGTAAATTATAACCCATCCATCCCTGAACAATATAAAATGAACCACCAGGAATCGCCTTGGTATGGATAAGAGTGCTGCTTGCGTTAAGATGAAGACAACCAAATATGAACCTCGAATTAAAGCATTGACTGCTAAAAGCATCAACAAGTTTCTCATTAAAAATATATTAGTAATTGTATGTGTGACCCATTCATGTTTCTAAAATATTTAGATGTACTAAAAGTGACCCGGCAACTACTAAAGATTTGCCATCGGTCTGGTCTAGGCAATCCTAAACAGAAGGGTGTGTTGCCTCCAAATATTAATGTATTATTTATTTATTAACAATAAATCAAATTAGTAATTCAAATTTTTAAATTCATTCTTGTATATTTTTTTTGAACATTCAAACTGTTTCTTTTTAATTCATTTTTTCAACAAATTATAATTAATTTTAAATGGTTAAGATAATATTTTTAACAAAGTTTTACTGTTGACAAGTTTGTCTGTCCAAAAATACTTAACAAATTTTTGATGGAAGAAATTTTGTCAAAAAAAAAAAAAAAAAAAAAAAAAAAAAAAATTCTTTTAATTATACTTTATTTTCAATCCTGTTAAAATTTTAAATTAGTAATACTATACATAACTGTTACAATACAATAGACTTTCAATAACTTTAAAACACCTGACACTTAATAAGCTCTATAAATAATATTATATTTATGTTGGATCTACAGTAGGATGGGGTATCATTTCACCAGAGTAGCACCTGTGGTCGCATCCGTCATAACAACATACCGAAAATTTGGGACATCTCTTATGTAAGCAGGAAAAGTTAAGATAAGGTTTATAACCCGGGATGCAAGGTCTCAGAGTTATACTGTCACAATCTAAAAAAATTACAATATATATATATATATATATATATATATATATATATATATATATATATATATATATATATATATATATATATATATATATATATATATATATATATATATATATATATATATATATATATATATATATATATATATATATATATATATATATATATATATATATATATATATATATATATATATATATATATATATATATATATATATATATATATATATATATATATATATATATATATATATATATATATATATATATATATATATATATATATATATATATATATATATATATATATATATATATATATATATATATATATATATATATATATATATATATATATATATATATATATATATATATATATATATATATATATATATATATATATATATATATATATATATATATATATATATATATATATATATATATATATATATATATATATATATATATATATATTATAACATTTAATATTTATTATAAAGCCAAATTTTATAAAAGAAATCAAATTTTTAAAGAAAAAAAAGAAGAAAATTAAATATTGAAATGGTTATCTGATCATCTAAAATTAATTGTAAGTTTTAAATAAACTAACATTACCGTTATTATAAAGAATTAAAAGGAAAATATTTAAATTCTTACCAAAATCTCATTTTAATTAAAGGGACCATTGATACTTCATTATTATTCAGGACAAAAACAAAGAAAATCCAAAAAAAGAGCTTCATTTTGCTTCTGAAAAATATATTTAAAAATATAATTGCAAATGTTTTTTTTTCATTTAATTATTTCGCCAAAAAAGTAATAATAATTAAATTACTTCTGAGAACAATTAATAAAAGGAGGATAGCAATTAAATAATTTCTTTTGATATTAATATTATTAGAACAATTGTTGACTGTAGGAAGTTTTGAACATTCGACTATGATTTAATTACTTAAAGTTTTTACTTGGTGATTGAAATTCTAAGGAGAAAACATAAAGATGACATCATGACATTAGTGGCAAGGGTATGACTAGAAACTATTGTACTAGAAACTATTGTACTAGAAACTATTGAGGAGTTTCAGAAGTAGGATTAATAAACTCACTGCAATCCACAAAGTTTGATTTTTAAAGTTTTGCACAAATATATGAATGACTTAATGAAGGAAGTGGCAGAGATCTAGAGAGTCGCTATTGAAATTTCCTGTGTTTATAAAATCTATTATAGATATTAGGGATGGAGCGATACCAAAATTTTTACCGATACCGAACTTAAAATTCCCCGTATTTTGAAATAACTTTTACCGGAAAAAGTTGCCGATACCGATCAAAATAGATATTAATTAGGAAGTATTTTGAAATAAGGAAAAAGTTTATCAAACGACTTGCTCTTCCTTCAATAGATTCTTAACTAAAG
>SEYY01010640.1:22500-25892 GCA_009176605.1 Armadillidium nasatum
AGGAAAATATTATTACTATTAAAAACCCGAGCTTTCGACTCCAACATCCAAGAGTCCTTATTCAAGGGAATCGAAAGAAAACTGTAGAAAAACAAGTGTTTTAAAATAGAGGCATATTTAGTTGGTTTATCAAATATGTGAAAAAAGATACCTACTAATAATTTTATGTGTTCTTAAGTATATTTTTATAATAAGTATTGTTTTTTAAAATGCTATTTAATAAATTGTCAATTGGAAAATCTCCCTTATCCCTGTTGATATTAGGTATATTTTTAATTAAAAATGATTCCAAAAACTTTCTATTATTTGCAGTAGAGCAAGGAATACACAAATTTATGGTTTTTGCATCTATATAGTGGTTGTGATCCGATCTATGGATATGTAAGGCAGAGTTGGGGTCGCAAGTGTTTAAGCTATATTGGTGTTGGTATTGTCTACGCTTTAAATCATTGGTTTCACCAAAGTATTTTTTATCACAGTCTCTACATTTTATACTATATACACCCATGTTATTGTTATCATTTGCAACGAGATGGTTATTAAATTTCTTTTTTATTGTGTGTGGAATTGATTCTATTAGAGTAACGTTATTGTTGAATAGTTTTTTTGTTATTGGGTCAATATTGAAAGGGACAACTAATTTATCCTTATTTTTGTAGTCTCTATTACCAACACCAACACAATCATCACCAACACCACCTCCACCACCACCATCACCATTGCCACCATCAACATCACAATTATCATCAACATTATCACCATCATTATCGTTGTTATTATTATTTCTAAAAATATTCTCACTGTAGAACTTCTTTTTAGCTCTAAAAAGGCCCTTGTTTATTATTTAGTTCTTGACTCTCGTTTTAATTCTTTTACTTTTTAGTATTTTATTCATAATCACTTTATGATCTAATTTTGAAGAAAAGATTCGTGTCTAAATCAGGGTTAATTACTTCGTATATATATATATATATATATATATATATATATATATATATATATATATATATATATATATATATATATATGGAATGGAAATACCCAAATCGTAGAAAAGGAAAAGTGGTCGACAATATCATCATCACTCACGGGTCGGGGGTACGGGGGTAGAGCCCCCCTTTTAGACATATGCTGGGTATAACACCCAATTTAAGTTTTTTAGTTCATCAATTGTCGTAAAAAAAATTTTTTTTAAACATCTTACATTGAACCACAGTAAAAATTTTGAGGATCCTCAAACTGGAGCTTGCACCCAAAATATAGAGGCTACATGGAGTGAACTTAAATAAAAATAGAAATATATATATATTAAAATATATAAAAAATAAAAAAATTTTTTTTATTATTTTTATTTTTTTTTTTTTTGAAAAAATTTATTATATTTTTTTATAATATATATATATATATATATATATATATATATATATATATTATATATATATATATATATATATATATATATACGCTCAGGTATTCACCCTGAGGCTAATCAGGTGTTCATCCTTTTATTAGGGTTATGGTAAGCCTAACGCTCAAGTATTTGTACCTTTAACCGTTTCTTTATTACATAGGCCTAAATTATCAAACCTGTTATGTTAAGCCTAATAAAAGTGAATGAAGACTGAAAATTGCAGCGAAGATGACTTAGCGTTCTCACCTAGAGACATTTATACCTATATAACTACCGAAGGCTTATCAAGTTTAGAACAGTATATCACATGCACTGAATTTTTACTTAGGCCTATAGAAGAACCTTATACATGTTAAAGTGTCTTAAGAAAATAACTGTGTTTTAAAATAATGTGGTTTGTAAAATATATGTGATAGTGTTATATTACAATATTTATATGTATTAATAGTTATATATATATATATATATATATATTATATATATATATATATTATATATATATATATATATATATATATATATATATATATATATATATTATATATATATATATATATATATATATATATATATATATATATATATATATATATATATATATATGTTTAAAATATGTGAATTTTTAATCTATACATGTAATTATGTTTCCAGTATGTAAATATAAATGTATTTTGAGTAATAATAAAATTATTTTGATTTATAATGTATTTTAAAATAAAAATTATTTTTGATCTATTTCTGGTCTTTATACCCTTTGTTTTCTGGTATATATATATATATATATATATATATATTATATATATATATATATATATATATATATATATATATATATATATATATGTTATAAATATTTTTGGTCATTACTCAATATGGAAGCTAAGGATACAGTTGATAAATTCTATTTTAATGTTAGAGAGCCCTATAGTTATGGAGGTTTTTCTAAATTTGCCTCACGGTTTCCAGGCGTTGATAAAAAAGAATTAAAATATTACTTAGAAGGTGAAGAAGCATTTACTTTGCATAAACCAGTTCGTAAAAATTTTAAAACACGGAAAACTCTAGCCTATCATGTTGATAATATTTGGCAAATAGATTTAACAGATATGAATAAATATAAAGTATATAATGATGGTTTCCAATATATATTGTTCGTAATCGATGTTTTTTCCCGATTCTTATTCATGAAAGCATTAAAAGATAAAAAAATCAAAGACTGTAGCTGAAGCAGTAAGAGATATTATAAAAGAGACTAACAGATGTCCATCTATCATACATTCTGATCAAGGTACAGAGTTTCTCGGGCCCGAGTTTCAAGAGCTTGTGTCTGATTATGACATGGGGTACTATAACACTTTTTCTCCTAATAAAACGGCTATAGTAGAACGCGTGCAAAGAACTATAAGGAAAGATGCATAGATATTTACTAAGATGAACACGTTTAAATATATTGATATTTTACAAGACTTGGCCTACTCTTACAATAGATCGTATCATAGAACAATTAAGAAAACACCTTTAGAGATGATTAAAACAAAACCTTCACCTGATCAACGGGATATCCGTAAAATAAAAGACAATACAGGTATTAAAGTTGATGATTATGTAAGAGTATCAAGAACTGCAGGTAATTTCAGGAAGGGGTATGAAGCAGGATGGTCAAAAGAAGTTTTTAAAATAGATTCTATTAGAGAGTTCCCCAGAGATGGGTTAAAATATATTACTAAAGGACTAGATGGTGAACAAATAAAAGGAGGGTTTTATAAACAAGAAGTACAAAAAATTAGGTTTGATGACAAGAGTAATTTATATAAAATTGAAAAAATATTAGGCTTTAAAGGTAAAGGAAAAAATAAACAGTATCTTGTGAAATGGATAGGTTATCCTGATAAGTTTAACAGTTATTTAAAAGCGAGTGATGTTAAAAAATGTTAACATTCTTAACATTCATCATGGAGAGTGAAGATCACTTTTACCTAAC
>SEYY01010641.1:2500-10000 GCA_009176605.1 Armadillidium nasatum
AGTGCCATCAGTAACGTTTACCGATTAAGCCAAAAAAGAACAGAAAATAATGTAAAAGACAAACGCTTGATAGATTTAAGAACGATGAAGAGGGGGTAAAAGCCAAATAATATCAACGAATTTCTGACGCAATTTAGCCCCTCCGCCCAGCCCCCCCCCAAAACTCTATGCTTTTGTCCTATAGGGCCCGGGTTCGATTCCCCTATAGCAAACTTTAAACTCTGATGTTTAATGTTATCTGATCAGCGAGAGAGTAAGCAGACCTTAATTATTTACCTATCTGTTTAGTTTGCGAGAGGAAAAGTGGGGCCGAGCCCAGGGTCATCTTGCCTCACGCTCAAGCACGGTCGGGAGAAGTCCTTGGAGGTTGCTCTTGTGAATTCATAGGCCTCCTCTTTGGATTTTCTCTTGAACCGCCAGTAGCGTAGAGGTAAAATTCTATGATTTTGTGCTATAGGGGCCCGGGTTCGATTCCCCTAAAATAGCAAACTTTAAACTTTGACATTATAATGGAAAAATTTAGTTTGCGAGTGTGTTTAGCAGACCGCAACTAATATTTACCTTATATATATATATATATATATATATATATATATATATATATATATATATATATATATATATATATATATATATATATATATATATATATATATATATATATATAATATATATATATATATATATATATATATATATATAATATATATATATATATATATATATATATATATATATATATAATATATATATATATATATATATATATATATATATATGAAGATAAGGGGAAAGTATTGATCGATGTGAAAGATGCATAAGGATAGAAAACGGAACCCCTGCAAATTCATAATTGAACTTTGAAGTTTGTTATTTAACTTTGTAATCAGTTATCTAAAAGTTGGAAAGAAAAATAAAACATAAATAAAAGGAAACATAAAAAAAAGAACAAAAGTTTAGATAAAAATTCTGGAATGTTAATATCTGAAGTTTTAGTTTAAATTTATTCTCAACTTTTGAAGAATAAACTGTTAAGTATGAGAATTCAAAATAGTAAGTTTCAAAATTTCCAAAATTTTAGGTTTTCGAAATTTTAGGTTATATAAATTTTATAAAGTAAAATTTGTTTTAAAGTTTAAAATTGTTAAATATAAAGTAAAAATGATGAATATTATTTACAATTCTGATTTTCTTGTTTTGTATCAAAAATAATAATAATAATAATAATAATAATAATAATAATAATAATAATAATAATAATAATAATAATAAAAATAATAAAATATTTTAATATAATTATAAATATAATAATAATAAATATATAATTATAATAATTATAATAATAATAATAATAATAATAATAATAATAATAATAATAATAATAATAATAATAATAATAATAATAATAATAATAATAATAATAATAATAATAATAATAATAATAATAATAATAATAATAATAATAACAACAATAAAATTAAATGATAAAAGCTATGAAAATTATAATAATAAGTTTAAAAAAATTTATGAATTCTTTATTCCTATCTCAAATGTATTATTTTCAAGTTATTTGTAACTAAAGTAAATAGAACACGTATATTTTGATCCCAACCTTTAGATTTTATGGCCATACTTGTGATTGTTATATTAACCTATTTTTTATCGTCTCATATATATTTTTAAAGCATTTTGAAATATACATAATAATAATATGATTCAATTATTTTATTTTCCAGATTCCTTGAGAATAGTATTGATTTTATATGACAAATTTGAATGTTGTAGTTATTTAAAATTTAAAATATACATGTAAGAACAGTTTAGATCAAATAAAAGCATTATAGAGTTTCAATAGCAATTTATAGAGTTCAAAAATTTTCTTGATCTATACAAATTTTCTGGAATTGTCTCCAAAAACCTTGAATAGAGCCCATATCTTTACATGAATGTAAGTAAGAAAAATTTAGAGTTTTCTAGAACACTGCTTGACAAAATATTTTTACAGGAACTCAGAGATCACATTTTACTTCCCCTCTAGGTAGCTGAGTCAACAATCTAGAGAAGCTGAATGGCATCAAGAGACTGCAATTATTCACTAGATGTTCTGCTACATCTATGGTCAGCTCATCAAAACAAGAACAAGAAAGTTCTTTGTAACAGCATCCATTAAAATGTGTAAAGCATATTGACATACTTTGGCATGCAAGATGGGAATCAAGACAAATTCTGGGCACTTCTTGTTGCTTAGAAATACTAAAAAAAAATATATGAAAGGTGAAACATTTGTTGATTGTATGAAGAGTATAATCGTAAATGAATATTATAAAGTAAATTTAAGATAAATGTCTTTTTTCTGTAGGAAGGCTTAGAAGGGAAAAGAGAGTGATGAAATTTGTCGTTTCAAGAGTTTGGCGTGAGCTTATAGACCACTCAACCAACTGTTACTTCTCCATTGTGTATCTTTCCAAACGATAAGCCAACAAAAATTTACCCCCCAGTTAACTACAAAGACCTTCCATTTTCAATTGCACCAGTACAACACAGTGCAGATCCTCCTGTACCTACTCTCCAAAAGAGCTCACCTATCATCAGAAAGCAACAATTCAGAGGATAAAAACTTTATTGAGGATATAAACTGCTACAATCAAAGATGCGAGGATGGTGAAAGGAATCCATACTATCCAAATCAATTAAACCTAAATTACATTACCAGAGATCTTGACTTAATAAAGTCAAAGGCTAAACTTTTGCTTTTAGAACTCAAATAGTGGGATTTGCTGAATGACAGTGTCCGAGTGAAAAACCAAATAAAACGCCACAAACTTTTCTCAAGCTTCTTCACTAATAAAGATGAGATATGCTACTGCAATGATGTATACGATCTGTCAGATGCAATTGGAATTATCAGCAATACACTTGAGTGGGGGCTCTTCATTGACAGCTCTATAAAGGCCTTAAAGTTGTAATTCTCCAAAACGAGAATAAGCATCAATACATTCTCTATGCTTATTTGGAGCATCTCAAGAAGGATTAAAACGTGTCAAGCTTCTACTACGAACTATGTTTGGAGGGTTATTGGAAGCTTCAAGATAGTAGCATACTTCATGGGACTCCAGGGGTATTTTATCAAGTTTTTTTTATGTCAGTGTTTGGAATAATAGGGACACTACAGCACACATTACCATAATAAGCAGTGGTCAGAAAGGACACTTCTGTATGAGTAAGTAAGCATAATGTGAAATTTAATCCATTAATAATAACTGAAAAAGTGTTGTTACCTTCTTTACACATAAAATTAGGGATAATAAAACAATTTATTAATGTTCATAACAAAGAATCCGCAGCTTCAGATAACTTCAGGACTTCTTTCCCGAGCTATCCGAGGCAAAGGTGAAATCTGATGTCTTTCTTGGACCACAAGTCAGGAAAATCATATGGTGCTTAGGATTCCCCAAGAAGCTTACAGAGAAGGAAAATTTTCATGGGAGAGTTTTGTTGCAGTGGTAGGAGGTTTTTGACTATTTCTGCAAAATTCGTGGTCTTTTAATCCAATTTCCACTTTGTGGTCCTAGGGCTTCTGCTATTTCATGAAAGATGTAAATAGAGTCTGTTGTACTCAAATTGCATCTGCCTCATGCAGTAGAAACTTCGGTGTTAGGAAGCCTTTAGTTCCGCGTCTTTCCACACTTTCTTCTGATGCATCTACTATGGGTTTTAAAACAAAATCTTCATTACTGCTTTCAGGTGAACTAGAGATCGTATATCTGTATCATCTACTCCGGAGGATTGGAGAGCAAATAATGTAGATGAAGTTGTTTGATTTTCCACTCTTCTTTTCTTTTCTCTTGTTCTTTCTTCCCTTTCTAAAAGTTTTTTTGTCAATAACACCTAAATAACCTATCCCTCCAGGTTTCTTCTGAAAAGCAAGAATATCTTATCCTCTTCGATTTTGATAGTTTGAAAAGCAATTGCATGAGCTATTTCAAATTTTTTTTCACGTTATCTAATGGTCTCTGAAAATTTTTATTTTTACTTATTTATTTATTTATTTATTTATTTTTTATTTATTTATTTAATTTGCAGGTTTCTCCATGTAGAATGGAAGTTCAGCAATTGCTTTACGCCATCAGGAAGAGATCTTGATGGAATCCTTGCTTTTTTTTCTCCAAAATATTTCACATTAACGCACAACTTAATTCGAGCGTTCACTGAGTGAAAGTGTAACCTCTCGCATATTATAAAATAAAACCGATAATACTTGTCAATTAAATGGTAGCTTAGCTCCAGTTATTTGGTGGTTCGCACGTCCAAATAAAAACACGTGTGCGTCATCGCTTCACGGTTTACGAGACATAATTAAGAATAATGTAGAATCACGGAATCCTATTTATTCAGCTGTGAATAAGAATCTGAGGATGAACATTAGCGCTAGAGTTAAAAACTCAAAATTAGCAATTTTTACCAAACCAGTCTTAAAAATGGTTAGATTCGGTTATATTTATTCAATAAATGGCTAAGTTTATTTCTAAATTAATAATTAATTAATGAGAAAATTGATATACTTAAATTAATAATTGTCAGATATTGAAACTTTCAATATTTAGCAGTAAATTTTTTAAATTAAATATATTTTGACCATATGCAATTATAAAAAATAGTAATGCTCACTTTATTTAGTCTTCTATATTTCTTGAAATATATCAAATAATATATCTTCGGCCTATCCTGTACTTAATGATTTAAATGGTCATTGTTCCAAATTTTTATTTATTTATTTATTTATTTTTTTTTTTGACAGAGTCAGGCAATTTATAATCTTTAAAGCATTTGCCATGTCTCATTAAGCTAGACTTTATTGTTAATATTGATTTTAGCATTTGCCGTCGCTTTTTTATTTCTTAGTTTTGATTTTATGATATTAATACTACTAAAGACCCTTTCGATATCGTCATTTAAATAAGCGTAGAAAGGGCAAATTCTGATAATTCTTTGAATGGATTAAAATCTACTTGATTCTTATACTTAAAAACTTCAGTCCAAAATGCTTCGGTTTCCTTTACTGAGTTCCAGTTAAGTTAGTTAATTTTATTATACTAAACTTCATTAGCATATATAAGAGATTCTTCATCTTTCAATTTTTAAAATTGTTTTCTAATAGGCTCACTGTTGAGATTCAAACTTTATCCACAGATAATAATAATACAATTACTAGTGTCTGGAAGTTATCTTGCATCCTTTGTTTTAATTCATTGAATAAATACAGGAGCAATTACTGGATCTTTCTCTTAGGTACTTTTTCTCCTTTCTTGTAAGTGGTAATTGTTAGTATAGACTTTACTTCTTCGACTTTGTTTTCAAATCTGTATCCTAAATATAGGCGAGGATCTATATATTATTTGATAATTAACAGAAAAGAATCTATTTTATTAGTTGGAGATACAAGTTTACTGACGTTGAATTTAAAAAGCAGATTTAAAAAAAAAAAAAAAATTAAACAAAACAACTATAGCGCTATACTTTCCAATTCCTACTACGAATCTATTTGGCTTTCACAAGCCCCCGATAATATCAAACCGGCTTACTACAAAAGATACCTGGACGATACATTTCTCTTTTTCTCTCACAAACACCAAGCACTTCCTTTCCTTAACTTCTGAACCAGCAATTTCCTAACATCAAATTCACCAAAGAGGAAGAATCTGAAAATAGCTTGCTTTCCTAGATATTCTCATCAATAAAAACTCAACTAATTATAACTTAAGCATCTATCGCAAACCTACCTTTACCAATCTCTCTCAAAATTTCTTCATTCATGTTCCTTTTTTTACAAATGCAATAGTATAAAAACTTTAATATACAGAACTTTCCATCTATCTTCGAATTACCCTAATCTCCATAAAGAATTTGACTTTTTGGTTAAAATTTCCAACTCTAATCTGTACCCTTCCTCTCTAATTTGCACACTAATAAAAAGATTCCTTACATCTATATTTTACCTTAACGTTCAATCATTAACATCCTTAAACTCCCCTTCTTCTTTAAACTGCCTTTTTATGATTCCTCACACTTTAAACTTAAGAACACTTCAAAAAATCGTACAACTGCACTACACTCATATAAAATTTAATTTCGTCTTTACACCCAATAGATCTATAGGTTCTTTTCTCAGCTATAAAGAAACTTTACTGACACACCTACGCACTTCTGTTGTTTATAAATATATTTGTGGTGTCTGTAACGACTCCTATGTTGGTAGCACCCAGCGCCAACTCGCCCTTAGAACAGAAGAACATAGGAAACGTTCGGCAGGTACGGGTAATCTTTTCACTACTCTTAACCCTTCCAGTATTAGAAATCATAGCCATAGTAAAGACCACCCGATAGACCCTAATCATTTCTCCGTCATCACACATAACCAACCAACTACTCGACTTAAAAATAATAGAATCCATTCACATTTCCAGTCTCAATCCGTCACTTAACAATGACAGAGGTCCTTTTCAGTTGCTTCTATTCTAATATGTTTTCATTCTGTTCTGGTTAAAAAAAAAAGTCCTCTGTTAATTTATTATATATATATCTAACAAAAAATTTTACCACCGAAGATTTATATAAACTAAATAACTTTAAGATCCTGATGATGAGAAAGAGAAGATTCCCGAAACGTCCATTAATGTAAGTGTTTTGGAATTCAATAAAACAACTGATTTTATTTAAGAATTTTATTTATCGTCATTATGTTGCGAACTTTTGTGTTGCTTTTCATTATATATATATATATATATATATATATATATATATCTCCATATAGTATATATTTATATGATATATATATATATATATATATATATATATATATATATATATATATATATATATATATATATATATATATATATATAATATATATATATATATATATATATATATATATATATATATATATATATATATATATATATATATATATATATATATATATATATATATATATATATATATATATATATATATATATATATATATATAGTAGTACTGGATTTTATTTAACAATTGTTTTAAAAGACTCTTGCAGAGACATAAAATGCTCTCTAAACAATTTAAAATGAACACATTTTTTCTTCTTATCAACATTCCCTTTGGGCAGAAGAATATTAAAAAATAAATCGTTTTATTTTCATAATAAAATTTGTGTGCTCGTTTCAAACTAAATTGGATGCGTAACTTTTGGAAGCTCTTCGAAAGTCCAAAGAGGTTTTTAATTAATTGTGTTAGTTTTTTTCATATAAAGGCATAATATAATATATATATATATATATATATATATATATATATATATATATATATATATATATATATATATATATATATATATATATATATATACAGGGTGTTACAGGACCTCACCGACAAACTTGTATGACCGATAGGACATTGAGAAAATTATATGTTAAGGACCACATACGCTCATGCGCGTCATTTCGGTATTATGTGCATTGG
>SEYY01010641.1:15000-17500 GCA_009176605.1 Armadillidium nasatum
TTGGAACTGAGTTGTATGCAGGCCAATAGTGAAAATAAAGAAAAGGTAATGTAATACAATGATGTGTTGGAGGACTTTCCTATAAGTTCGCGTTCTTGGAAGCATGATTTCTAAATGATATTATGCAGTTAAGGCCAAAACGAAAGTATGAATTCCAGTTTTTTTTTTATGCTGTCTGTTATACTGGCTTACAGATATTTGTGTAGGAGAATTTGCCCTAAGACTAATTAAAAGGAGTTCTTTATGTCTTAATAATTTGTTGGTGGTTGATCTTTGAGATCAATTACTTATCGTAATGAATTGAAAATCTTAATTCTGTTATTCTCCTGTATGACTATTTGAATAAATGTCGGACGTTACAGTGAATTGTTTTCAAAGTATTATTGAGTTTAAGATTTTTTACTGAAATTGCTGGATGTTACGATTATTGAAATTAATTGATGGTAGCATGCTACGGAGCTCCTATTTTTAGTTTAAGTTTGAGGATGATGATTTTTTTTCATAGAGGAATGAAAAAAGTTTTATCTCCTGTATTTATTGTACAATTTTGCTCAGAGATCGAAGGAGAAAGCTACAAGGAGTTTCTGAAATAGACGTTGTCTTCGGAGTGGTGGGGAGAGAAGTTTTCCTGTATGATAGCAATAAGAATATTAAATTAGAAAAGTATAGATTTCAGTTCAGTTTGTTTTCAGTTGAGTGTTTAGTTGCATATTTGCTGGACTGATATATTATTGTCTTATTAGTGGGATGATTATATTATAGGAGAATTACAAAGAGAGAAGACCAAGTTTGGTTTTGGTAGATTACTATTTGAATAGGGTCATATGACTAATAGTAAAAGGCTTTATAACTGTAGAATTTAATGTAGGATAGTTCTTCAGTTCTGGTTTATTCTCAGAAGAGTCATATTTATTTTTAACCGTTACGTGGAAGGTATGGGATCAATACAATGCAGCTAAATGCGAACGTTCAGTAGGTAGTATAAATGATAAAGTACATATTTGATGACGCCAGTTTGTTGAGAGAAGTGCTCACCATTGAAATGGCAGGGGACACCATGGGACAAAGTACAATTTGCTTCTCCCTTTGTGGGGTTTCTCTCACTAGGAAAAGACTCCGGGGTATGTTTCGTCCTCAATTTTGTAGGCTGATTGTCTAACTGATGATTAATATATATGTATATAATATATAATATATATATATATATATATATATATATATATATATATATATATATATATATATATATATATATATATATATATATATATATATATATATATATATATATATATATATATATATATATATATATATATATATATATATATATATATATATATATATATATATATATATATATATATATATATATATAATATCAAAAACTAATAATAAAGTGTTTTAATGAAAAGAAACTTTTGTTCAAATATTTCAAAGCTGAAAATTTTCTTAAACTATTCGCGTAATATTTTATAAAGAACATTTTTTTTTTTTTTTTTTTTTTTTTTTTTTTTTTTTTTTTTTTTTTTTTTTTTTTTTTTTTTTTTTACCTTTGAAAATTTTGCAATTTAAGTTCTGCAAGAAACTTAATGAGATTTTTTTTTTCCTTTTTATAAAAGGTTTTTATATTAAAGTTCTTCCATTACAGATCTATTAATCTGTGAAGGTCTAATAAATGCTGATAAAGAAATGGATAGTTTGCAAAGTCACTTTCAAATTTTAAGTTAAAAAATAATTGCGACGAAATTTTTTATTTCCGGAAATAAGTTTTTATACAAGATATAATAATTAAAAAATAGAAAAAGTAAAACTAATATTTCTTTTCCAAATAAATTTAAATCATTTACTTGTCTGACTAAAACAATAATTACTTTTTCTTGTTGAAAGTAATATCTGGTCTATTTTAACCACCAAAAGTTGTTCATAAACTGTTGCAAAATCACTCCTTAACCATTTGAACTACGAGAAGATCCATTCGACGTTCAACTACATTTCTGCAATTCTAGAAATATTGGAAAGCATTTAAATATTAAGGAAAGTCTCTTTTTTTTGCACCCGAGTTATATATATATATATATATATATATATATATATATATATATATATATATATATATATATATATATATATATATATATATATATATATATATATATATATATATATATATATATATATATATATATATATATATATATATATATATATATATATATATATATATATATATATATATATATATATATATATATATATATAAATATATATATATATATATATAATATATATATATATATATAGAGAGAGAGAGAGAGAGAGAGAGAGAGAGAGAGAGGACACACACACACACACACACACACACACACACACACACACACACACACACACAGAGAGAAAAGGAAAGGCGAATATATTCGTTCGTCGTACAATTAATAGGACTTGTCAGGTCAATAATTTCAATATATAGAATAAATAGGCATGTAAAAGTCCTTTAAGA
>SEYY01010641.1:20000-25000 GCA_009176605.1 Armadillidium nasatum
TAACAATTTCTGGGCAGCGTACTTCCTGTTTCACTCCTGTCGTATCTTCGAACCAGTTGCCATCGTCTATCCGTGTTTTCATCCTACATGAGCTACTAACATATGTGCTATTTCTTGCCCTTATTAGTTTTATCGGAATATAATATTCCTTTTCCAGAATATCTCAAAATTTGAGAGAATATGAAATTGAGGAGAAGGTACTGGAAGGTATTAGAGCATTTAATAGGAATAGTAGAGAGTGTGTGAGAGTAAATAGAATGTAAAATGAGATTTTTGATGTAAATAATGGATTGAGACAAAGTTGGGTAATGTTTCCGGGGATGTTTAATTTTTTTATTGATAAAAAGTGGTGAGATTGATGGAAAGGGAAGGTAGAGGGGTGAGAATGAGAGAGAAATAGGGTATGTGTGTGATGCCAATGTGCTATTGTATGCGGATTATGTTGAACTTTTGGCGGAGACACAGAAGGATTTGAAGGTATTGGTGGATGAGTTCTTAAAAGGTTGTGACAAGTTTGGGCCTAAGAGTAAACGCAGAAAAGAGTAAAGTGTTATGGATGAAAAATGTAGAGAAAGGAAAGAGGAGTCAAGGTGTGGGAGTTGAAATGCAAATTAAAGTAAGGATGGAGAGAATGAGCTGGTTAATCCATTTAATATCTGGGTCCGATTCTTTTTTGTGGGAGATGTTAGTGAGAATGATGAAGTAGGGTATAGAATATGAAAAGGGAAAAGGTATTGGGAACCTAAGAGATATTTGGAGTAAAGGAAGGTTGACAAAAGAGGTGAAAGTAAAAATGTTTGACTGATGCTGTATACCGGTGGTTATATATGGGAGCAGGGTATGGAGGTTGAATGCGAGGAAGAGAAAAAAGGTTGAGGTTTTCGAAATGAAAAACCTAACAGCGGTATGAGGTGTAGGTAGAAGGATTAGAGTTCGGAATGTTAGAATAAGGGAGATGTATGGTTGGAGAAGGAGCATGGTTGGGATAACTGAACAGAGCATGCTGAGGTGGTTTGAGCATGTTTATAGGATGAAATGATGGAGAATTGCTAAAAAGGTGTTTGTATCAGAAGTGGAGGGTGTGAGAGGTAGGAGGAGACCGAAGGGAGGTTGAATGAGTAGGGTTAAGGAATTTTTGAGGGACAGAAGGTTGAGTTTGGAGGAGTGTGCTCGGTTGACGGAGGATAGGAATGAGTGGAAAAGATTGGTGAGGGAGTGAGTTTTATTTTTCATGAAATCTTACATGGAAAGAAAATCCCCAAGGTTGCTGAGGATAGAAAATAGTCAACAGTTTTTTTTGAATATTTTAAAATATGGAAAATTAATTATATTGAATAAAATATGAATGCATTGAATTGTTCACTCATATATAACAAATATTTTTCTGTGCACGAATTAAAATTGGGAAAAATAGTATTGGTCAGTTACACTAAGAAAGAGCTAAAAAGTATCATCCTTTGAAATTCTGTTGGTTATGTTTAGAAATGAATAGAGTAATCATTTAATAAATGGGGATCAAATCAAAATCCATCACCAGCAAGGGTTATTAGCCTTCTCAGTAGGTTCATTCGAGGATGAACCAAGGGTTTCACGGGCCGACGGCAAACATCCACTGCTTGCAGGCCAGGCGTATCACGAATACCAACTTTGATCCCACCAGCCGCAAGCAACGCCGCTGATGTACTTATTATGTATAAGTGGGCGGAGCTAAGCGCGAGTGAGAATAGCTCACATTAACAACTTGAACCAGGCCTCGAACACTGAGCCTCTTGCTTGCTAGGCGAGTGCAATATCGACTGAACTACGGAACCCCTTAATAAATGGGGATACTTTTCGAAATTTTAAAAATTAAGGAAAAATGATTTTCGGTCTTTTAAACATTTATTTTTATACTGAAAAAAGAAATAAAACATGATAGATAACATAAAAATATTAAGTTCATGCATATTCATATTCAAAAATAGAAGAAACAGAAAAGAGAGCAGTGATAATAATGAAATAATGCAAAATACCTTTTTTTAAAACGTAAAAAAAAAAAAAAAAAAAAAAAAAAGCAAGACAAAAAAACAAATTCAAACAAAACGACAAATACAAAAAAAAAAAAAAAAAAAAAAAAATTCAGAAAAAAAAAAAAAAAAAAAAAAAAAAAATAAAAATTTAATAAAATAAATTATATATAATATATATATATATATATATATATATATATATATATATATATATATATATATATATATATATATATATATATATATATATATATATATATATATATATATATATATATATATATATATATATATATATATATATATATATATATATATATATATATATATATATATATATATATATATATATATATATATATATATATATATATATATAATATATATATATATATATATATTAGGGATGGAGTGAAGTATCGGTATCGTATCGGCAAGTATCGCATATTTTGATACTGATAGTATCGGTATTGGTATTAGGTATTTTAGGTATCGGTATCGGTATCGGTATCGGGAAAATTTTTGGATAAGAGTAAAGTATCGGTATCGGTAGTAGTATCGGCAAGTATCGGCATATTTTTAGGTATCGGGTATCGGGTATCGGTATCGGGTAATTTTTAGGTATCGGTATCGGTAAAAATTTTGGTATCGCTCCATCCCTAATATATATATATATATATATATATATATATATATATATATATATATATATATTATATATATATATATAATATATATATATATATATATAATATATATATATATATATATATATATATATATATATATATATATATATATATATATATATATATATATATATATATATATATATATATATATATATATATATATATATATATATATATATATATATAATATATATATATTATATATAATATATATATATATATATATATATATATATATATATATATATATATATATATATATATATATATATATATATATATATATATATATATATATATATATATATATATATATATATATATATATATATAATATATATATATATATATATATATATATATATATATATATATATATATATATATATATTTATAGCTGCCATTATATGTTATTTTCTAGTTGGCTCCCCTATTGTCTTATCTTCTGCTAAAACAGAACACTTTTCCACTCCTCTCACACATTTACCTCTAATTCCTCTTTGAGAGATTTGGATCTATTAATCTTTCTCCACCTCCCTCCAACACATTCATGCCTATTTATGTAATTTATTCTTAAAATAATACCTTTCTTCTCTCTGAGTTTAAATTTAAGAACGTATACGGAACAGACAGTTTCCTACCTGACATCCATTAAATTTGTGCTTCTGACTTTACTCTTCCTTGTTAAATTATCTCGTTTATAGTTACTAACATCTGGGTTTCTTTCTTATTAGTTTTATCCTCCCTTGTATAGAATACTGTTCTCACACTTCGGGGACTTCGGTTCAGCTCTTCTTTTTTGGATAGGATTGAGTTTAAGTCTAAAAGATTGATAAATTGTTCTCTACTTTCAAAGTCACATGATCTTTCAAACTCACTGTGAGAAGTTATGTTGATGCAGTATTTCTTTACAATGTGTACTACAACGGTTGAGTGCTCGAGGGAATTAACCTCTAGCATTCTATCACCATTGCTTCGCCTTCGTACAACAAGGAGTGTCATGCTTTCGCATGAATTTTGGGTAAATATTCGAACTCCCAGACTTTCCAGTTGTAGTGCCTCCTTCTTTCCAGCTACTTCTGTTCTGTGAAACTCTCTGCTATCATCTGCTTTTCCTACTGCGTTCAGTCTTCCTGTATTTAAAGCCTCCATCTTTGCTCACCTGAGAGATTTACGTTTACGATCAGACTTGGGTGCGGTTTTCTCTTATTTTATATTTCTGCAGCCTCCTAGAAAAGGTCTCAACCCGTGAGTGGTCGTAGCCTGTAAAAAAATAATAAATAAAGAAAACGCTCTTTCAACATGTGCCGAAAAAAGGAGGACTAATTTTATTACGATGTTCCAGCTTTGAAATGTTAAAATGTTTAAATAATATTTCCCATATTCTATGGAATATTCTTCCATCTTTCCTATTTTCCTACAGAATTTAATCTATCTCGCTTTTAAGGTTTGCTTCTATACTCTTCTACGAAATCTGAGCTAGGTTTTTGAAATACGAGTTTTTATTCCTTGTATCCTCTTTTCCACAAACTATTCTCTAATAGGGCTTTACTAGTGAGAGGTGGTGATAAATGTAACATAATATATATATATATATATATATATATATATATATATATATATATATATATATATATATATATATATATATATATATATATATATATATATATATATATATATATATATATATATATAGTGTGTGTGTGTGTTGGGGGAGATTTTAGAGTAAGACATCAGAGGGAATAGGTCCTTGATATATGAACTAGAAAAATCCCACAGGAAAGATAAAACTAAAGTTAACAACATAAAAAATGCACAAGGTGAGGTATTGGTGACGTCAAGAAAAATTTATGAGAGATGGACAGAGTATCTTGAATCTTTGCTGAATGTGGAACAGGGAGAGGAGAGAAAGGGAGAGGAGTTTCAGGAAATGATTTGAGAGGAAGAGGGGTTCACGAGGGAGGATTTGAGTTGACTTTTTCGAAAATGAAAAACGGTAAAGCTCCATGAAAGGATGGAACAGGAATAGAGCTGAAAAAAATGCAGGCGAACAAACTAAATCTTATATTTTGGCGCTACTGAACATGTATTGGTGTAGAGTTCAAGTGCAGAAAAATGTTGAAAGACAGTAATAATTTCAATACAAAAAGGGAAGGAGATTCTGGCATATGTTTAAATTACAGAGGTATATCATTAATTAACCATATAGTAAAGATTTTTGAACGATTGACAGAAAATGAGATTGAGGGCAAAAATTGAGACACAGTGGGTGAGTAGAAAAATGGTGATAGATAAG
>SEYY01010642.1:7500-10000 GCA_009176605.1 Armadillidium nasatum
TGTTGCCGACTTGCCCAGGTGCACGGTCTTCTTTTTTCATTAATTTCTGCAACATTCGCTGTCTTTTGTCTAATATCCACTTTGTCGAACACCACCTTCTTCTTGACCTCATCTCTTGTTCTTAACTGAAACTCAGGTGTCTGAGTGCTCTGACATCAAACCCTACTCTGTTTCCTCTTACTGTCTCTATCCTCAATTTTCAGCCAAAGGCGGATGTTGCGCATATATGGGCAACGATGTTGTCTGTTCTCGTGTCTCTAATTTGGAGTCTTCTGAATTCTCTACTTTATGGCTTAAAATTTCTTGCAACTCTACAACTAAATTCAATTGTTCTGTCTGCTTATCTCCTAACTCTACAGACTTCCAAATTTTTTCTAGTATCTTAACTCCAAAATAGAGCACATTTTTTCTTCTCTCTTTTTCCGAAATCATCATTTTAGGTTATTTCAATGTTCACCACTGCCAATAGCATTCATCTAGTTCTCATGATCCAGCTGGTGAACTTCCCTACCAATTTTCAATCCAGAACAACCTTGAGTAGTTACTGCATCTCCCTTCCCGTATCCCTGACCACTTTGGTGATGAACCCAACATACTTGATCTTTTCCTAACTTCTTGTCCTTCTCCTTTCACTATTAAGCTCTCTCCTTTTCTGGGTTCATCCGATCACCTTATCTCTGAATCTTGTCCTGTCTCTTCAAGTCTTCTGCAAGAACGGCCCCCGCCTTCGGCGAGGAGACGTTTCTGGTATTTCTGTGCCATTAACTGGTCTGACTTGCGGTTGTACTTTTCAGATTTTCCATGGAATGATTAATGTTTCCGTGGTAGGGATCCCTCGGAATGTGCAGAGCGCATAACTCAGATGATACTCTCTGGCATGGGGGCATACATTGCAAATTCTTTCCCTTCTACTAAACCTAACAAACCTTGTTTTAACTCTGCTTGTTCTCGTGCTATCTGCCACAAGGATGCTGCCTGCAGATATTACCGTAGTCTTCAAACTCCAGAAACTCACGCAACTTATATTTCATCTCGGAATCGCGCAAAATCTATTCTTCATGACACTAAAATCTCATTTCTCCGTAGAAAATTCAATAATCTTCCTGGTTCCTACTCCTCTAGCCGTTTCTGGCATTTTGCAAAAAAGAAAAAATGTCAACTCTAACTTTGCTTCTTCTTTTTTCCACTTTTAGAATCTTCCTACAGTACAACTGCCGTTTTACCTTCCTCTAAAGCTGAACTCTTCGCTCAAACTTTTGCCTCATATTCAACCTTAGACGATTTCGGAGCTGTTCCTAATCCTTCCTCCCCATCCAACTCATTTATGCATAAAACTGCAATTTCTTCTAAAAACGTCATTTCTTCTCTCTCTGAGCTTAACACTAAGAAAGCTTACGGTCGTTATGGTATCCCTCCTGTGGTTCTCAAAACTTGCGCTTCCGAGCTCGCACCCTGCCTTGGTAAACAATCTCGTCTCTGTCTTTCTACTTCAACCTTCCCTTCTTTTTCGAAACTTGCGCTTATTCAGCCTGTGCCGAAGAAGGGGGATCCCTCTCAACCCTCTAACTTTCGTCCTATTTCTTTAACTTCCGTTCTTTCTAAAGTTTTCGAATCTATCCTTAACGGAAGATTTGAAAACATCTCAATTCTTTTAATCTTATCTCTGATCGCCAGTACGGCTTTCGTAAGAAACGCTCTACTGGTGATCTTCATTCGCTTCTCTCTGACTCTTGGTCTTCCCCTCTTCGGCATTTCGGTGAATCTTTCGCTGTCGCGCTGAAATTATCGAAAGCTTTCGCTAGAGTATGGCACAAAGCTTTAATTTCCAAACTTCCCACTTTCGGAGGGTGGCCTTGGAGCAACTGACCTCTGATCTTTCTCGTATTTCAAATAGGGGCAGAGAAAACATGGTTGTTTTCAATGCCTCAAAAACTCAATTTCTCCATCTTTTTACTCGACACAATTTTCCACACGACTATGATATCTTCTTCGAAAACACACAAATCAAGCACTCATCTGTTCTCAATATTCCCGGTTTTTCTTTTTCTCGTTATCTTTCTTGGAAAGATCAAATTACTTCTCTTTCTAAATAAGCTTCTAAGAGGTTGGTTATTCTGAGGTGCCTAGTGATTTTTTTACGCCACCCCAGAGGTTTGCTCTGACTAGGGGTGTTGTTATTCACCCCTGTATAGAATATGCTTCATACATCTGGGGTCGTTGCACTCATACTGCTCTCCCTAAGAAGGTGGAATCTGGGGATTTTCGTCTTATCAACTCTTCTGCTATCACTAATTCTCTCCAGTCTCTTTCAGCCCGTCGAACTTTTGTGTCATTCTCTCTTATACTATCGTTATTACAATGAGCACTGCTCTTCTGAACTCTCCCGTCGCATAACTCCTCCATTGAAAAGGGTTCGTGCGACACGCCTTTCTACACACTCTCCTCCTTTCTTTGTCCACGTCTCCGACCCCAGACTTATTCCGCTATGTTCTACTTACAT